>CAJQZM010039581.1:20319-43027 GCA_907164665.1 Colias nastes
CTTAGATGTTTTACATTTACGACTGTTAGTTAGGAAATGTATGGATTTCCTAGGAAATGTGTAGGTACTATAAAATAATTTATTTCACACATTTCCGTGCGATTTTAGGAATTACATACATTTCCTAGGAATTTTATACAATGACGGATTACATACATTTCCGTTAACATATACTTACAATGTTTATAATTATAATGATAAATAGGCAGAAAATAAAGGTCTATATAATGTTATGTTATATTATAACCAGTAAATAAAATAAATATTTAATTAAAGTTTATGTGTAAACTGTAATTCGATACAAATGCACTAAGGGTTAATAGAACAGGATTTTAAAATATGTCTCCGGTATTGGAAACGAAAATTATTAATATTTGTCAAACTGGTTAAATGGTGGTGGAATGTTGTTCCAACACTTATGGCTCTTTCAATTTATGCGTTTCGTATCGGACCGCTACAGTGCCGAAGCTGTGCGTTTGTCGTAGGCGCACGGCCGGTCGTTTGTTTTCGGTTTTCATACAAAATGCACGGTGCGGCAACAGCGCGGCGTCCGTACCGCGAACGCTCGACAGCAGGACGGCAACGTCGCAAGTCCCATAGGGATTAGGGATGTCGGAAATGCAATAAACTATAAAGTATCGATATATATCGAATCAATGTTTTTTGAAAATATCGATATTGATATTTTTATTAAAAAATATCGATATATCGGTATGATTTGACAGAGAATATTTGTGCTCTAAAAATTTACTTTTTGGTCTAATCTAATTCAATCATCTTACATTTCTACGGTACTCAAGTACAGAAATACGCGCGTTTTAAGGTTATAATATATAAGTCAGTCGTGGTAATAATACGGACGGACAGTTGAAATACGGAATAACGGAGGCGTAGTTTTTGTTTATTTTTTTGTTTGATGTTTTTCAACAAGAGCACTAACAGTAATGTTTCTTCGTCATAGTCCATGGCTTAACTGGTGTCAAATAAATTTAAAACAGCACTAGCATACAAACGCACGGCAGTCAGATACGCTTTCAATTTAAGAATTTGGTAACGGACTGCTACCGTACTGCAACGGCACGGCCGCGGCAGCGGGTTATAACTAGCGGCACGGAAAACGTGCGGCAGCGGTCCGATACGAAACGCATAAATTGAAAGAGCCCACAGTGGCATTGTATCGAAAGCTACCCTTGAAAGCTGCTGAGTGGTGCTTGGGTATGGACAGTTTACAGTTTGCAGTCCTGGCTAGGTAGTTTAAGGCACTTCGTTCACCTACCCATAAGAAGCTACAGCAAATGTGATGCTTCCTTGTGGATTATGTATATCTACAGATCACCCATATTTGGCAATCTCGCTTCACCTAATGGCCTTGTCTGTTCAAGCCGAAATGAATTAATTAGGTACCTACTGCAAAAATTAAATAATTTAGATTACCTGGAAAAGACAAGGAAAATAAACTTTAAACAAGTGTTCGACCGATTATTACCAAGTAGGTAAATAAATTAATGACAAGACAAGGTAATTAATGCTAATAATTTCCTAAAGAAAACATTTTTTTCAAAATTTTCACATAATAGGTACTTAGGTACTAGACTCAAAAGTTTATGATAAGTCAATGAATGATAAATAGAATATTATGTTTAAGTAAAATGAAGTAGTTTATTTTACAATAAATTAATCTTATAAATTACCAACTTTCATTCTACGGCTTCAACCGTGTGCCTTATTCAATCCCTGTTCCTACCCCTTGAATCCTATTTATGCAACAAAATTGAGATGTCCTTTTTCAACGTAGGTATGTACGTATATCGAAATTTCCGTCAAAATCAGTTCAGACGCGTGCGGGAATACCTATTTTCTCGTGGTCCCACTATTTTCTATTTTGTCCTACTATGACGGAGTAACTTTCGTATTTATCTACAAAACAGAAATGATTTGATTGTTTGTTTGTTTGTATTGGATAGGATCCGAAACTACTGGACTGATTTGAAAAATTATTTCACCATTCGAAGCAAAAATTATACCTACCTGATGAACATAGGCTACTTTTTATAACGGGAAAATACCTACTTCATTCTTATGGGAATCGATGTCGAAATATTTAATTTTAGGCGCATAAAGAAAAAAAAACGCAAAGGATCATTCAAAACCTTTTCTACGGTTTAAATCTCAAAACTTTTTGGTTCATACTTCATATAAAGGTAATCTGATAGGATTATATTTTAGAAAATAAAACAAGATGACGTAGGTAGGTATTTAACTTTAGTTTCGATTTATTATCATTATGATGATTTCTTGATATTCTTAACGACGCGGTTGGCGCAGTGGTAAAGTAACTGCCTACTGAGCCGACGGTCCCGGGTTCGATCCGCGGTCAGGGCAAATATTTGTGTGATGAACTTGATTATTTGTTTTTGGGTCTGGGTGTTATCCTAGGTCGATTTGTGTAATATTGTCCTTTAATATTTATTTATAATTTATATATAATTAAATGTGACTAGAAATAATATACTTACTACGGTTTAAGTATAGGTTGTATATTATTTTGTAATGAGATCTTGCAATCAAATATTCACACAATCTCGCAAGTTTTCCGACAATTCATTTTTCGTATGAAAACGATCAATACACTAGGTACCTACCTAATATAAGCCGCTACAGGAACGCAGTTAGTAATAATTAATAACGGCTTTAACCCATTTACAATATTTTTTATAGGTACTGCAAAGGCAATGAGACTATGTATTAAAAACGTAGTATATTATTAGTCTGTGGTCTGTGATATTATTATTAGTCTGTGTTAAAAACGTGAAAAGTAACGTAAAAATGTCTGTAGTGCCATCTATTATTCGTTCAGCATCGCCAAATCGGAGGAGAATAACTTGTTTATAGTAGTTTCATGAGATGGCGTTGTTTTGAATATAAACTTTTCTGTAAAATTAGTTAAAATCGAGTGAAAATTAAATTAAATAGGTAGGTTCCATTTACAAAAGTATGTAAAAAATTATAAAAAGCAATGAAATTGCAATTAAATCTAATTTTATTTTTTGCTGGTTAAAATGATACACTTAGCGGCATCTATTGGTAGTCGGATGGCATTAATCGTCTTTTGTATGTAATGCACCAGACATGTCTATACTAATATTATAAAGCTGAAGAGTTTGTTTGTTTGTTTGTTTGAACGCGCTAATCTCAGAAACTACTGGTTCGAATTGAAAAATTCTTTTTGTGTTGAATAGAACATTTATCGAGGAAGGCTATAGGCTATATAACATCACGATATAACGATTGGGAGCGAAGAAATAATGGAAAATGTAAAAAAAACGGAGAAAATTATTCATCCTTGAGGGCTTCCATTACGTGCGCTGCGTAAACGGTTCGAGATACCAAAAATATATGTATGAAAGAATTATTCCTTTTGAAATGATCTAAAAAAATGTCCGCGACAGTATATGTCTATCTTTTAAGATTAACTCACTAGAACCGTTTTTATGGTAATCAAATTTGGTCGAAATTAATGCATTATTTGTTAAGAGTTGTATCAACGTAATAATATTAATCTTTATCCAAATAAATGTGTTGTTGATTAAGACTATTTAATTGTGAACAAAATTGTCTTTGACATCACTTAATTTCAATGAACATCTTAGAAGATATTACGATTTTAAAATAACACCCGAATCACCCGCGCCGCATGATGTGCAAACTTTGCTTGCGAGCGACGCGGCGGAGAGGGGGGTGTAACTCTAACTTCTAACTAAGAGGTACTATGCCGCGGTCGGCTCCCTTCTGAACGGTTCACAGTATTTTTTTGACCCTTCTTTTGCGACAGCCTAATTTTATTGAATGATCGAATGGATAAATACATGACAAACGCAAGAGTAAAACTCCCATGAAGCTCACTATCATAGTTTTCGAAAAAATGCAATCTGAATAAAAAGTACCGGTTTTTTATATAATTCAATTTTTATTTTAAGCTATTGCATAGCTTCTATCGCGGGCCTTGAGCGCGGGGACCGAATCGAGGAATTCCATAACGAAAAAACCTCACGCTCCCCACTCCGACGGGCGGAGGCACAGAACTATATAGTTCTGTGGGCAGAGGTGTTGCTTGAAGGCATAGCATGCAATAGCTTTACCGCGGCAGTCCCCGAGTGCCACACGTCGTTTTTAAGCTATTGCATAGCTTCTATCGCGGGCCTTGAGCGCGGGGACCGAATCGAGAAATTCCGTAACGAAAAACCTCACGCTCCCCACTCCAAAGCTTAAAAAGTGTGTGTACTTATGTACACGCGTTAGAAGTTATACTTCTTTGGCGTATGGAAAAAAAATACTATAATATACAACTTGAACATAGTTATCAATTTTCATACCACCTAGAACTAACTTCATGCTGTTAAATTTATCTACGCGGACGAAGTCGCGGGCACAGCTAGTAAATGATATATCTAAACACAAAATGCATTTCATTGGTCCTTCGAGCCGGATGCTTTTGCTTCACCATAATTATATACAGTAGTTCTTGAAATTAGCAAAGATTTATAAGTTTGCATGGATACTAGATGGTAATTTTCCTTATCTACCATAATTTAGCCCGATTTTGGAAACTAATCTAAAGCAATACAATTTTAATCCAATTAAAGTAGCTTCATTATTTAACCAGTAATTAGCGATATAATTTGTGTAATTATTGCAAGTCACTTGTAAAGCAACATTGACGACTTTCACTATGTAATTACATACAAATATTGGATACAAAAACTGGGCGAAATCTGTTTATTACTATTTAGGTATTTTAAAAATCTTGAAGAAATCGTTAAAATAGTTTTATTATTATCAAAACAAAAGGTTATTACATAAGTATCAATTATTGCTAGCACTGTGTGGGGGCAGACCTCGGTGTGTAACAGGAAAATATATTTCCTTTGGCATTGGTTATGAATAATGGCATTTTCTTTTTTATTTGCATTCATCTTGTATTACCTATTGAAATAGATGTTCAAGTACCAGTAATATTATGCTATAGTCTCGAGTAAAAGATTTATATTTTATACAATTCAAAAGTGTAAACATTTGAATATTTTTTATTAAAATGCATATGCAGTTTACACACTTAAAAGACATTTATTCTGAGTAAGAAACTTCTTACTTAAAAAAGTCTTATTGATGTAAGTTATTTTTAATTTGGAAGAGAGACCAGTCAAGGAAAGGGTAGGGAGATGAAACACGATACAAGAATATAGCTGTAAACCCGAAAAAAAAACAATGGATAAAATAAAACGAGACTAGACAGTTAATTATAGATCTCCTTTCATTTTTAATAATCTACAAATGTGCTACAAATGTGCAGGTGGTATAATAATAATTAAAGATGCCCATATGAAACAAAGGCCATTGTAACCGTGAACTTCCAACCCAGTTACTTATCTGACAGATCAAAGATGGCACAATGCCAAAAGCTCTTTACTGGATTTCAAAAAAGATTCATGTTTCCACAACAAAGTTCTTTATCTCAATTTAGGTACATCTTGTAAGAGAAAAGCTCCTTACCTTTCATATTTCCTTGAAAGATATTTTTCCTTGCTTTCGTAGTATGAGTCTTTTGATCTCTTTGAGAGTTGAGGGCGTGTTTCAAATGAATTTGTTACCGCTCTCAGTCTATAAACGAATACTTTTTTGTTTATTTTGTAACGTTATCATGTTTTCCGTCCATGTAAGAACATTTATTGCAATAAAAACTGGAAAACAATAAATATAATAATAAAACTGGAACAAAATGTATCCCGCAATTCAACCAATCTTATAATCATTACTATATTATATAGCTGGAAATACTTTAATTATAAGTCAGGTGTATCCAACAATTGAATTCTTGTACTTAAACGGGTAATTGAAGTAAATTATCGCCACAATCTCGTAATACAATTATCTCCATAAATATAATACTTTTATCTGCTATTCAAAGTCAAGCCATAATATTTCTTAATAGACAATTTATTAAAAGATTAAGATTAACACAGTAACAGCTCGTGATACTGATATAAGCCTTTCAATGATGTTGACCCGACTTCTGATAATGTATGGAAAACTACAAGAAAATTGTGAACAAAGTTGTATAATTATATTATGCTAGAGCAGCGCTTAGGGAGTGTTGAAAATAAAATGGCAAGTACGAAACTGAAAAGGGATGTTAAGAAAACTTTTAGGTCACTGTAATTACCCAAAAAATGCTGTGCCTAAGCTCTAGTCCACCTTTGGAGTGATAGGAAATAACGGTTGGAAGAGTTTGAAACGCAGAATAGAATGTTCTTAAAATAATTATCGTTTTAGTTTAGAATTTAGTTCCTTTGTTGTGTTTGGAACAGTCCTGATGTAGAATAAAAATAAAAATTAAATTTGCAGTCAGTTTAGAGTTTAGAGTTTGCATTAGTTATGTTTCTGTCTGATGTAAAATGATGATTCGACTAACGCTTACATTTCTATAAAACTTCATTTGTAGGAATACAAATCTTAACAAATTAAGATCGTTAGACTGACACCTAGTATAAGGATAAAAACATAAATGGCCCCAACTTTCATTTCATCTAAATTTCCATATTCAAAATAGATAATATTATGATATCTTGAGGTAAATAGTATTCTTTCAAGTAGTTTTTGTCCATTTGCCAACGATATACGTCGGCGATAAAAAAGTATGACGAAGTAACCTAGATGTGTCACCTCCCTGGAAAAGTTTTGCTGAAACTCAATTATCTAAAGGTATTTATACAGATATAAATTAGCTGGCTAGAAGTTCTGATATACAAGGAGACTATGATATATGGATAATAAAGTAACGACATATTCAGATCTACTGATTACTTATAGGTAATTGGAAAGAAATCGTCAAGCCGTTTAGGTGGAATTTGGTTACAAACACAGATCACAGAAACTAAAGGGTTACAAACATTGAGATAGGAGAATTTTTAAAACTGTATAAAATTAGCTGTGACGCGCGGTTTCACTAATTAGGAGAATTTTTAAAACTGTGTGTTTAAAACTAGCAAAACCAAGTGTCTATAGCTTATGTGCTATGATGGTTAAGCTACATCACTTCCAAGTATCATCAAAACACATTCAGTGGTTTTCACGTGAAAGAGTGAAAACATCCATACATACTTACAAACTTTCGCGTTTATTATATTATTAGGATGTATCGATAAAATTGTGTACCGCTTCAATGACGTAGACAATTAATTCAATATGTTAATCGAGCATTTAGTTTGATAAGTACATGTTCTTTGACCGAAAGTGGTAACTGTTTACGCGTTTCGCATGCCAAATATTTGTTTTGAATTTGGTTTTCGTATAATTTCTCGAAGGTTCTTTTCTGACATTTTTGAATGCGTAGTTTCGTATTAGGATGAGTTTTTTTTTTACTATGCTGTTGTAATTGTAAAGTGTGTAAAATAGTAACTTTACATTACGGGTGGATCTGAACTTGGTTTGTTTGCAACCAACTGCTCTAAAGACTCGATTTTGACTCACTTTAAACGGATAGCTTTCATTCAAACTATCATTATGAAGATTCGGTGACAATACAATAATTTCATGAGTTCAGTTTTTTTTAAACTACATATATTAATTGATAATTAGTTATATTGTAATTTTAATATACTTAATTCTAATGTTATTGTTACAGGCGACGATATGCCAGTACGAGAAGGTGCGGGGAAGTCGCTGGTGGGGGCAATCGACGATGGAACAAAGACTGTGCGATTTGTTGTGAGTATTAATAATTAATCCTTGGTGCTTTACCACCAATTATGTGCGAGGATGTGTAGCGAGGAATATGTTTGTAAAGAACCAATAGTATCGCTTCAAACGCTAAACGCTTCTAACTTCAAGCTAAATGAAGCGATATGATTGCAAACACATCTTCGCACGTTATTGGTTCAGTTGCATCCTTATTCAGTATCTTTACAAATATAAAAAAGACGGGTTGCACTCCGGGAGTGCCGGCAGAAGTGAAAACTTGATTATTAACGTTCAGCATGTTTGATATTTTGGAATGGTATCCGTCTTACGCATGGAATATAAGGGCTAAAAAAAAAAAAAAAAAATTCGTCTTACGCTTTTTCGATCAGGCCACGTGTCTGACGCGAGTTTAAGATTTTATACCCAACGCCGCTAAAGAAGTTTTCACTTCAAAAAAAAAAAAAATCCGTCTTACGCTTTTTCGATCAGGCCACGTGTCGACGCGAGTTTAAGATTTTATACCCAACGCCGCTAAAGAAGTTTTCACTTCAATAAATTCGTATTTCGTAGTATATAAATATGTTTGTCCTTCTTTTCCGTCGCAACGGAGCGTTTATTATACCTAAAACAATATTCATACCAAAAGGTATAATTTTTTTAGGTACCTATCTAGTTAGGAGGCTAGACGATGGCTAATTTTTATCGCGGTTAAACATCCCATTCCTATGGTAAATTCTTTCGACCACCTTCTCTATTGTTTATCTTTCCTAAACATTTGAATAATAAATAATGGACTTGTTACGTTTCGTGTACCTACGCTTATATACCCACTACCTGTAATATGGTACAGTATATCTTCGAGATAACTAAATTTTACACTTAATAAACGCGATTATGTATGCAAATAAGGTATTACAGAATGACAGTAAACTGCTAAGATGCGGTTGGTCACGACAATTCAAGTAAATTGTAGTAAATAGGCTATATACGTGCTAGAGTTGGCTAGTTATATTCATACTGTAGGTTTATAATATTGAAAATCTTAAACGAGCTATTAAAAGAAGAATTTTGGCGTTTAAATTAATATTTTTTTTTATCTAAGTATTTGAAGTTCAGTGCATATCGTCTAAACTCTGCTTCGACATAATATACTAAGGCAACTATTTTTTTAAGCTATTGCATTAGCTTCTATCGCGGGCCTTGAGCGCGGGGACCGAATCGAGAAATTCCGTAACGAAAAAACCTCACGCTCCCCACTCCGACGGACACGGAGGTGTGGCTTGAAGGCATGCTATGCAATAGCTTTACCGCGGCAGTCCCCGAGTGCCACACGTCTTTTTTATCTAAGTAGGTATTTGAAGTTCAGTGCATATCGTCTAAACTTTGCTTCGACATATATACTAAGGCAACTATTTTTTTTTATTACAGTTATATTAATAATATATCTACACTATCGTTTTTGCAAGCACATATTTCAATTTTTGTTTTTGTTTTTTTTCCAAAGTGTTATATGACCACAAAAAATGTTGACCTTGTTCATGTTTATATTAAAGACTTCTCAATAGATTTTTATCCTACGATTTTATAACATATAGCATTTTACATATTATGATAAACATTACCCAATAGATCAAAGTACGAAAACGACAGTTTCTTGCACAAAATATAATATTTTTTAGCAATGCGATAATCGCGTAACCTTCGGATAAGTCGTGTTTAAAATTAGCAAAATTAGCGGTTACGTCCTAATCGTCGTGAATTTTAATTTTTACGATGCGCTCTTGTAAAAAATGTACAGTGAATTTTGTTAAAAGTGTTTATTTTTTTTGCAATGCGAACATTTGCAACAACTGCGAATTTACTGGCAATTGTATTTTATTAATTAAATGTTATTATCGTACAAAATAAATATTATTTATATAAAACCAGCTCTGTCCTGCGGTTTTACCCGCAGTGCTCCACTCCTGTTGGTCTTAGCGTATAGCCTTCCTCGATAAATGGGCTATCTAACACCGAAAGAATTTTCCAAATCGGACCAGTAGTTCCTGAGATTAGCGCGTTTAAACAAACAAACAAACAAAAAAACAAACTCTTCAGCTTTATAATATTATTATATAAAATAAACAGACATTATATAAGGTTTTATATGAGTAGGTTATTGTAATCGTTAATCCAATTGTTGGATGTAAAGTGTCACATTCCAAAGTCCTTGGATATATGTACTTTGATTCAATGGATATATTCCATTGAAAAGTTACATTTGGGGTTGCATTTCTTAGAGGACGCAATTTTATTTTTTTGATGTGTAGAGGGGGTTAGTGTGAAGCTATCACCAAGTTTGTGGGGTCGCCACCCTTGTCCCACGGCCGCCATCTTGAAAATAGCGGAAGATATGGTTTATACGATATATCTCTTAAACTGTTTATCTGATAAAAAAAATTTGTTAACATTATTTGTTGCAAATTAAATTCTCTACAATTTTGGTCCAGTAACTTTTTGTCATAGAACTATAAATAAAAAAGTTATAAGCGAAAATGTTCAGATAATAGAGATATTTATATTTTTCAATAAAACTTTTTTTTATCATTTTACGAAGAAATGATATCAGACCATTTTTGTAGATTGTTTTTCGAGGAACAACTTTTACAAACAACATTTTTTCATAAAGTCAATAGCTAAGGTTTTAAAGCGCTCCGAAATTAGTACTATTTTTCAGTACTCTTAGCTATACGTTATACATATTATAATATTATGTGTGTACTAATAATTATTTGTCATCAGTAATTGTTTTCTTTTTTTGTTATTATAATATTTTTAATTATTAATTTTGCAATATTATTAATAATTAATTATTGACTCTTTTCCCCACCACCCAGGAGGTAGAATCTGGAAGCACGTTTTTTTTTACGTCGAAAAGCAGGGCTGAAATGTTCTGTTCTTGCAGTGCTGCATGGGAAAAGAGCCAACAGCCAATATATGTATAGTTAAGAGTACTGAAAAATAGTACTCACTTCAGAGCGCTGTAAAACCTTAGCTATTGACGTAATGAAAAAATGTTGTATGTAAAAGTTGTTCCTCGAAAAACAATCTACAAAAATTGTCTGATATCATTTCTTCGAAAAATGATAAAAAACAATTTTATCGAAACATTTAAATATCTCTATTATCTGAACATTTTCGCTTATAACTTTTTTATTTATAGTTCTACGACAAAAAGTTACTGGACCAAAGTTGTAGAGAATTTAATTTGCAACAAATAATGTTAACAAATTTTTTTTATCAGATAAATAGTTTAAGAGATATATCGTAAAAACCATTTCAACCACTATTTTCAAGATGGCAGCCGTGGGACAAGGGTGGCGACCCCACAAACTTGGTTTTAGCTTCACATTGAACCCCCCTACACATCCAAAAAATAAAATTGCGTCCTCTAAAAAACGCAAGGTTAGGCCAAAAAAATGTAACATTTCAATGGACTAATAACGTATAAATAAACAAACATAACTACTGTTCAAATTATCTTATCGATGTTTGCGTAATTGATTAGTTAATGTTATTTGAGCTCTATATTTCATTGATTTAATAGAAATAACCAGAAAACACGATAAAGTATAAATACGAGCATAGATGCTGACCCTTTTTTTACGGCTAAACTAGCGTTATCTACTACATAGTATTCTGTGCCTAAACAGAAATAAGAATTGCAATACTTTTATATAGTATATATATAGTTTGCGTATTATTATTTCAATAATACATAATATTCTAAGTCCGGGTGAAATAGCCGCAAGTAAAAGACCACTTGTCCAAAAATTTGAAGAAAAAGATTAGTAGACAAAGAGGAATGTTATTACTTATTACGTAGAATATTACCGAATTTTTCCAATAAGTATTGGTGATAAAAGTATCGATAAAACGGATAAAAGATAATATTCCAAATATAACTGCCGATATCCGCTAGTAAAGGCGTTACATGCAGCGTAATACGATAAAAAGTAAATATATAAATATTACAAAACATTTCGTCATTTACCCCCAAAAAAAACGCGGGCGAAGCCGCGGGCGGAAAGCTAATACTACCTATAGAAATGCCCAGACACTAAGTAAAATACAAACACGACGTTGTCACAATTTTTTAAAGTTGTTTATAGAAAATGTTTTGTTTTTTGTTACTTAAATGTCTCTTTACATTGTTGACCACTGTTATGTATAACAACATGTTATGTATATTCATAAAAAAAATAAAAAAAAGCGTATTAATTTTAAAATTCTAGAGAATAACAGTGATCTTTTATTAAACAATATCCTGCAATTGCAAGGCCATTTATATGCACTGTAAATTGTGGTAATAATTCTCCAGAAAAAAGTGGGCGTCAAACCTGCTATTGTGTAATTTGTTATGCACTACAAGGGGAATATTGCATCATTTCTTAGAGCTAGCGCGCAAGAGCAACTTTTGTCTCCGCAACTATTTTGTCTCTCCCATCAACTCTATGGGCTAGTAAGAAAGTGCGCGCACGTAGCGATGCAACTCCCGGGAGACTCTTTTATTAGCGCATAGAGTTGATGGGAGAGACAAAACAGTTGCGGTGACTTAAGTTGCTCTTGCGCGCTAGCTCTTAAAATGCAACAACGATAATAGATTGACGGTCCATATTGCTTTTTTCTCCTATAATTCAAGCTACTCCTATAGGCTATATTCCTCTTATTAGCACTTTGTTCATTATACTTGGCTGAGTGAATGTTTTACAACACAGAAGAAAACGAATTTTAAAATTTACAAGGCTTCTTAGTGAAAAGTCTGCGCTTGCTTTTCACTATAAATCATTAAGTTGTAACATATTATCTCGTCATATTCCGTTAGTTGTAATAAAGGTACCATAGAGATCTCCACGATACCTTTACATGGTCCTATTAAATCAAAACCTGTTTGTAATTATATCATTTGCTTCCAGATATACGAAGCAGAAAGGTCCGAAGAGCTGGCGGCCCACCAACTCGACAAAACTGAAATGCAGCCCCAGGAGGGGTGGTGTGAACAAGATCCTATGGAGATCATACATCATATACGGGTCTGCGCTGAGAATGCTATAGATCAGCTGACTGAATTAGGTAAGAGTAATAATTTCGAGACTCAAGTACTAATAATAAGTTATCCTGGGTTAAGTGTCGTGGAAACTCTACTAGTGGGTAATGTAGTTAGGTAGCAGGTACAAATTATTATACTGCAATGGATGAAGACTATAGGATATATTCTAGGTTTGATAGTATACAAATACTTTGGGTTATGAACTCGTTAATGCTACAGAGTATGAATTTGTGACAAGATCTCGTGTTTTAGAAAAAATGGCTTTGGATAACTAGAGAAAAAGATATAGGTAGGAGAGAAAAGATATAGGAATAATTATGACAACGGCAATAGCATATTATTCACTTAAATTGATAGATTTTCGAACTATTACAACCTTTAGATTGTTTTTAAGTCCATTTTTTTAGATTCTTTTCTCTTATTAAAAGCTAAAAGTCCTGTCAAGATATCCAATTTTTATGTACCTAGATAAATAAATAGAATCGTATCAAATATAAAAAACAGTGTCTACACTAATCACAAAAAAGGATTAGTTAAATTCTATCATTATATCCTAAAATAAGAAGTAAATTTTGGACAAGATGTCCTCCAAGTTTTAGATAAGGAATATGATTTCCATTAAAAGTTTCTCTTTCCTTTAAGGGTGTAAATAGGTAAAGATATAACTTTTCTCGTTTGACTTCTTCTCAAACACGAAGTTTAATTATGTTTGATCTTTGGGCAATTTTTATTTTTTAACTACATATTACGATCTATAGACACTTTTTACGTTACATATCTGCAATATTCCTCTTTTATCCAGATCTTTATCATCAACTTATAAGGTTGATTTATTATGCTTATTAAACCGGTCCGTTTTTTTATTATTGGTCAAGCAAGCCAATTTAAAAATATTTTCAATCTATAAAGTAGATCTAGATGCGATTTTAACGCGTTTTCCTTTTGCAGGTTATTCAAAAGAAGACATAGTTACATTAGGTATAACAAATCAAAGGGAGACCACAATAGCATGGGACAAATTCACTGGTGAACCTCTCCATCCTGCTATAGGTAATATATTGTTTAATTAAATTATAAAAATATGTTTTAATTTGTACATTACAACATGTAGTTTTTATTTTGAAGTGAAACTTCTTTAGGCCTTGGCAATACCGTCATGTCATGGAGTAAGGCGACGATTTTGGTATCTTTGAATCTTGCCAAAGAAGTTTCACTTTTGATACGCGTGCTCGGCACAAACGCTCTTTTTTATTTCAGTCTGTTGATATTTGGTGGATATTAAAAACGTAATATAATTAAAGTGGAAATATAAATTATACAGTGAAACCTGGTTAAACATCAAATTTATTCCAAACTTGCTTTTCTGTTCAATATTTTACGAATCCCATATTGAGAATTCTATAAATAAGAACATCGTGTTATCCTTTTTAGGAAACTAGGTAAACGTCGAGCCTGCATAGTGATAAATTCAAGCCCCTTAAGATTATATTTATTCAGTCAGTATTGCAATTTATATGATGTTATTGTTTTAAAATATCTTTTCACACCTCTCAATTTGTTTAGTATTTTTTTCTGTGTTTGCTTGTATAAATATGTGTTTCTTGTCTTAGATATATTTTCTTATGGGTTGCCTATAAGAAATCTCTAATAAATCTGCCAATTGCTAATAAATACTGACTTTCATGTTAAGTTTTCTATACAATAAAACTTACTGTAAAGTTTCATAAGTTTTTGGTGCAATAAAACGGTTTTCACTAATCTTATCAATACATTTTCCATTATAAGTATTTTGTATAATATCTGTAAAGTTTCATAAGATAAGTTTTTATACAATAAAACTGTTTTCACTAATCTCCACTATATTTTCCAGCCTGGCATGACATACGCACAGACAGTACAGTGGACGCGATTCTGGCGAAAGTGCCAGACCGCAATAAGAACTATTTGAAGAACATAAGTGGTCTGCCAATAAGCCCATACTTTAGTGCGTTGAAAATGCGCTGGCTTAAGGATAATGTAAAGGCTGTTAGACGGGCCAGTAGGGATAAACGGTTGCTGTTTGGTACTGTCGATTCATGGATAATCTGGGTACGTATATATTCTGGTATTTTATTGCAGAATTTATATACCCTTTTCATATTCAATGTCATTTTAAAATGTCGTTAAAAATGTCCCAGTGGCTTTGTCTAAATCATTTACTCAAATTTACACCTTATTTTGTGTCAGTAATGTTCAAAGTCTATTGTATAAGAAAACTCTGCTCAAAACACGCGTAGGCAGAGTTTATTGTAATTCAATCTGATAATGATATTTTATTTCAGAATTTAACAGGCGGTCCTCACGGAGGTCTTCATATAACAGATGTAACAAACGCGTCAAGAACTCTATTAATGAATTTGGAGACACTAAATTGGGATCCCATGCTGTGTAGGTAAGTTTAATAAATAGGCTTTTATTCATTTTCTTGTTAACATTTTCTTAATTTTTCTGTTTCTTTTTTTTGTATGATAACATTTAAAACAGAGCACTGTTTTGAAATACAATTAAATATTACAATTTAAATGTAATGAAAAACTAACAATAATACGAAATATAATTTTATTTTATTCAATGAACTTGATTGAAGCCTAAGTGATTGTGCATAATGAGAAAATATTACATTATAAACTAACTTTGTTAAAATAACCTAGTGCTCTTATTAATCCAAGAAATTACACAACTCTCTAAATTCTTCGATATATTAAGAGGCCGTATCGATTTTAAGAGTGATTTTGACTTGTTTCTTTAATTCTTTAGGAGCTCGTTTAAAAAAACTAACTACTATGTTATATGAAAGTAATGGTATAATTTAAAATTCTCTAGAATATTCGATTATATAGATCTGCCGTAACAACGTTTGCGCTCCCGTATATAATCTAAAATTCTAGAGAACTTTAAATTATTCCATTTCTTTCATAAAACATATAATATGTATTTTTTTTATTGCAAATTTTTAAGCATTAACCTATCATTTAGTGTGTATTTTTTATTTTTTTTTAACTCTGTTGTAAGAACTAGAAATTCGACGCCATATACGCATAAAATTTCATCAAAGTAAGGCTATTTTAACTTAGATGTTCTTTGAATTTTTCAATAAAAGTACATAAATTGCCTCGAACATATTTTAGGATGTCTCAGTGTCTTTACTGTAGTATATTTTATAAGAAAACTTCTTCTATTAAATTCCGTGTAAAATACAAAGACACGAACGTCCCGCATGGAAAAAATTGAAACACGCCTTAGGTTATTGGCTATTAAACAAACTGGACAATGAATATCAATAAATTGTCTCGAACGTATTTTAGATATTGAATGAATCTTTAATTTAAGATATCATCACACATTGTTACCAATTTAGTTTTGTTAAACGAGCGTCTAAAGAATTACAGAAACAAGTAAAAATCACTCTAAAATCGATAAGGACTCTTAAGAGTCCTAATACAAAATTGCGCTGGACGAAAGCTAGTATTTTTACGTTTGAACGCGATCATCGTGTAGTCGAGTAGCAAAGGCTGAAAGCGCTCAAAGTGGAAACATTATAGGACCTTATTATCTCGTAATCGTCTACTCCACCAATTCTAATCTAGTATCGTGGGCTTCCCGACTACTACGCGCGGGAAAAACGTACTTTAGTAATTTTGTGTCTGACGGAGCAGCGCAACACGTCCTACTCCCTAAAGCGCGGAGCGCGGTCTGCCGTAACAGCTTTTGCGCTCCCGTATATAATCGAAAATTCTAGAGAACTTTAAAATATTCCATTACTTTCATAAATCATATAATATGTATTTTTTTGATTGCAAATTTTTAAGCATAAATCTATCATTTAATGTGTATTTTTTATTTATTTTTTACTCTGTTGTATGTTTTAGAAATTCGACGCCAAATACACATAAAATTTCATCAAAGTAAGGCTATTTTAACTTAGATTTTCTTTGAATTTTTGAATAAAAGTACTTAAATTGCCTCGAACATATTTTAGGATGTCTCAGTGTCTTTACTGTTGTATATTTTATATGAAAACTTCTTCTTTTAAATTCCGTGTAAACTACAAAGACACGAACGTCCCGCATGGAAAAAATTGAAACACGCCTCAGATTATTGGCTATTAAACAAACTGGACAATGAATATCAATAAATTGTCTCGAACATATTTTAGATATTGAATGAATCTTTAATTTAAGATAATAAAACACATTGTTACTAATTTAGTTTTGTTAAACGAGCGCCTAAAGAATTACAGAAACAAGTCAAAATCACTCTAAAATCGATATGGACTCTTAATAACCTTCTTTTTTGTGTTATTTTGCAGACTATTTGGCGTACACAGAGATTCGTTGCCACAAATAAGAAGCAGCTCAGAAATATATGGAATCGTTAAGGATGGTTCAATTTTAGACGGAATTAGGATATCTGGGGTAAGAAGAAACACAGTCAATTAATTAAAATTATTTGACAGTCAAAATTATCTGTTAGGTCCAAACGATTCAAAAGATGGCGCTATTATTAATTTAGAACAATCACGCGTTTTACCGTTTATATTCATAACTACGTCTGTTTTCATATAGTTATAATTTCTAGGTACTAGGCAACCAGCAAGCCGCGCTAGTAGGTCAGAACTGTCTACAAGCTGGACAAGCCAAAAACACATACAGAAGTGGCTGTTTCCTGCTTTACAATACGGGAACTAGACGGGTGCAATCCACCCATGGTTTGCTAACTACGGTCGCGTATAGAGTGGGGCCGAATGCACCGCCTGTTTATGCTTTGGAAGGTATGTAAATAGGGAATTTTTGAAAAAAAAAATCTTGGAAGTGTATATTTACTCCTATACAATACGGGAACTAGACGGGTGCAATCCACCCATAGATTGCTAACTACGGTCGCATATAGACTGGGGCCGAATGCACCGCCTGTATATGCTTTGGAAGGTATGTAAATAGGGAATTTTTGAAAAAAAAAAATTCTTAGAAGTGTATATTTACTCCTATACAATACGGGAACTAGACGGGTGCAATCCACCCATAGATTGCTAACTACGGTCGCATATAGACTGGGGCCGAATGCACCGCCTGTATATGCTTTGGAAGTTATGTTTAGGGAATTTTTGAAAAAAACATTATCAATTTTTTTGCGTATCCAAAACCAATTTGATTATTATTACATTTTTATATTATATCCAAATTTAATTTGATTATTTTTCTTTCTAAGTAAATATTTATTTGCGTTAAGTTCTCTTCTCTTCATGTGGGTCCTGGAAATTAATGTCATTTTTTCCTTGAAAATTATTCGCTTTTACGTTTATTAAATTTGCGTCATGTAATAATTAATTTTTCTATCATAAAAATAAATTTATCTATTTAAACGATTCATTTATTTACTTAATTTTTATTTTTCCAGGCTCAATAGCCGTAGCCGGGGGTGCGATGAAGTTCCTCCGGGACAACCTGCGTCTCATACAAGATGTGTCCCGGGACACGGAGCAAATAGCGGGGCAGGTGTTTTCTACGGGTGATGTGTACTTTGTGCCCGCTCTAAGTGGCTTGTACGCACCGTATTGGAGGAAAGACGCTAGAGGGTAAGAAATCCTAAATAAAACGTGGAAAATGGCGAAATTCTAACAAAAAATCCCAAAATTCTATCGAATATCCAAGAATTCTAGCGAAAATTAAACATTTCCTGCAAAAATACTTCAATCCTACCCTAAATCCGACAATCCTACTTAAAATCCTAAAATCCTACATATTATCCCACTATCCTACTATCCTACTTATTTCCTGCCAAATATCCTAAACCATAATTAGACCATCCCAATTTCCTAATAAATTGTTCTACTATTCACTACTACTATTGTGTTAATGATACCGTGTCCCGGGACACAGAGCACATAGCGGGGCAGGTGTTTTCTACGGGTGATGTGTACTTTGTGCCCGCTCTGAGTGGATTATACGCACCGTATTGGAGGAAAGACGCGAGAGGGTGAGTTATAAACAAGAAATAGGGGGAAAAAATGCGAAATTATAGCAAAAAATCCTAATGTACTAGCTAAATTTTAAAAATTCCAGCGAAAATCCGTTAATCCTACAAAAAACACCAAAATTCCTACGAAATAAGGTCTCTCTCTCTCAAGTACTCTCTACTACTAGACTCTCTACCAAGTATACTATAATTCTACCTACCCATCCTACTATCCTACCAATTTTTACGGTATTATAATATTATCCTACTTAACTTCTCACCCACTACAGGTAAATTATCTTGGAGAAATTTTTGCATATGTAGTGGTGTGTATATTACTCAGATCTTAGAGCGCGTTTCCACTATATCGTTCTGGCCTATACAAAAATGTTTCGATATCCTAACATTACTATTTAATTTTATACTTATTCCTAGCAACACTTTTGTTTTCAATAAAAACAAGTTTTTATTTGAAAGAAAATGGTTTTGACTTTATAAAAAAAAATATATCATTCAATTTCACGTCCTTGAGCAAACGACAAGGCGACTACCGTGAAACAATAAAATATCGTGTCCATAATAATTTGTTTCATAATTAATATTTGACCATAATAATTACGAAACAAAACAAATAAATAAATCGTCACTTGATAGTGGAAAGTGGAAACACGCACAAAACCAGAATAAACCAGTTTACGCTGTCCGCAGGTGCCACGTGCAGTCGTTTGGTACCGTTAGAACATAAAGCACACATTTAATTCAAAAATTATAATTATTACGTAGTTTAATTGTTAAATTTTGTATTTGTTGATTGTTGTTATTATTTGTTATTATTGTTATAATATTTGTTGAAGTGTTTAATTTGTGTGTAAGTGTTGTAACTTTATATTGTTAATTCAAAATGGCTCCAGTGTTAAAACATGGTCGAGGCAAGCCTTTGACTTCTCAAACTAAAGAATTAAACTTTACATGTCGTTTCTTTTTCAGGTTAGTAAATTTTTCATTTTAGTAACATTGTTAATGTAAAAGTTATACGTATGTTAAATGTGCAAATATTAAAATAAAGTCTCATCTTTTTCAGAGGAGAAACACATATAGTTTAATTAAATTTAATTTAATCCCTTATATATGTCGTGGCCATATCGTAGATTTGCTCATTTCATGATATGATCGATCATTTCGTGAAATGATCGCATTGCATGAAATGATCGAATGTCTATTGGCCACATCATGATGTGGTTTGGGCAGATCAATGATAAGAAATCGTTTCTCGATATGGCCAACTAAACGCGCGGTTTTTTCATGAAAGACGCATTTTTTCTTTTAGGATATATATTTATATATCCTACTATATTATTATGATTGTTTGTTTTTTAAAAAGCGATCCGCTTCTGGCACTCGCCGGCCGCTACCGCGGCACGCTCGCTTTGCTTGCTCGGCTCGTGCGTTGTTTATCAAAGTCTAACCTAACCTAACCTAACTGTTTTCTATTGCAAAAACCATTCGCTTCTGGCATTCGCCGGCCGCTGCCGCGGCACTAACTTAAATGAAACTACACAAGTTCTTAGAATATTCTGAATTTTTTTAATATTTTATGGACTCTCTATATTTTATACGATCTGGCCAAATGTGGATGATCAAATCGTGAAACGTTGACGATTTAACGATCTGATCAAACTATGTTGGCCATTTCCTGAAATGCGACCATTTCGTGAAATGATCAATCATATCATGAAATGAGCAAATCTACGATATGGCCACGACATTTTATATATAAAATAAAAACTAAAAATAAAATGTTGTTTTATTTCATTTGCTGACCATACACTACTACAAACGCAAAAATTTCTCCAAGCTAATTTACCTGTATTCTATAATTGACGTTTTGATTTTGTATTAAATTCGTACTCTTGTAATGCAAAATATTTCCTTCTTATTTTTTCCTACGATTTTCTTTGCTAAAATGTTCCTATATTGTTTCAGAATTATATGCGGTCTAACGGCTTTCACAACGAAGAATCACATTATCCGAGCCGCTTTGGAGGCTGTGTGCTTTCAGACTAGGTAAGTGATAGTACTAAATAGATCCGCCCGATAGTACTAAATAAAGGCCCGCGATAGAAGCTATGCAATAGCTTTTAAGCTATTGCATAGCTTCTATCGCGGGCCTTGAGCGCGGGGACCGAATCGAGAAATTCCGTAACGAAAAAACCTCACGCTCCCCACTCCGACGGGCGGAGGTGTGGCTTGAAGGCATAGCATTTTAGCTTTACCGCGGCAGTCCCCGAGTGACACACGTCGTTTTTTTTTTTTTTAGTAAATTGTTGTATCAGAAACTTACGAATAGTAAATACGTTTGTTTGTACGCACTAATTTTAGCAAATAATAATTTGAATTTGTAACGTCCCGGCCTTAACAGCAAAATGTTAAGGCCGGGACGTAACAAATATTCTTAGTAAATCTGAGGTTTTTTTTGGGGCCTCCGGCTGTGGGAAATGTAATTAATTAAAAAATATTTTTTTTGTGTTGGATAATGCTTTGTTTTATAAAACATTATGCTATGACTAGGAGCGGAATATGAACTAGAAATATTGCAAAAGTAACAAAAACTCCTTTTTAACGACGAAGTAGCGTGAATCTCCAATTTTTTTAATAATTTTTAACAGTAAATTTTATATGAATTCTTTTATATTTTTAGGGATATTCTAGAAGCAATGAACAAAGACTGCGGTATGCCGCTGTCCAAATTAAGCGTGGATGGAAAGATGACATCCAACGATCTTCTGATGCAGTTACAAGCTGACCTGATTGGTATACCTGTGTGTGAGTATTTTTATTATTTATTTATTTATTATACTTTATTGCATTGAAAATACAAAAATAAATTATATTAATTCAATGAATGTCAACACGTGGTGAATTACTAAACAATTTTTTAATTACTTGATGGAAATTGATGTAAGTGATTATGAATATTTTTGTGATTAAAAAAAAATTGCCACGTGTGTATTATTAAATATTAACATGGCAATAGTCTAGTATCTATCGAAAAATAATGTTTCCAGTACACGCCGACACGTGATAAATGAGCTAGCTTAGAAAGAGTCACATATTTTAATTTTTGAAGTGAAACTTCTTTAGGCCCGTCGCGTTATACTGTTACATCATGTAGTGAGGCGACGATTTTCGTATCTTTGAATCTTGGCAAAGAAGTTTCACTTCTGACATGTGTGCTCGGCACACACGCTCTTTTTTATTTGTAAAATTATAATTTTTGCCGACGACGTCATAACCGTTCGACTGTCGCGAACACTGCTTTGTAATCACATTACATTTAGTAGATTAACGCACCGACTTACTGCTTTTTTTTCCCTAAAGTTTAAATTAATGCGAAAATTAAAAATCTTACACGAGTAGTAGTCATATTTAATAGATTTACGCAACTTACTTTTTTTTTATCCTTATAAATTTCAGTTTCTCAGAAATTAACAAAAATAATCAAATAATCGGCATTGAGTTACCATGTACTACGTACTAGAGAGCGCATCGCTACTAAACTATTTCTAACACGAGTTAGAGTCAATCGTCTCATACCATTTTTTTTGGTACATTGATTGGTTTTCATTGATAATTTTATTCATATTTTTTTTAATAAGATAAACAATATTTATTTGTTACATTGATTGGTTTTAATTTATAAGTAATAAGAGGCAGAATATCTACAAAGTGTATGACTCACTAGCCGCCCCGCGCCGCCGCGCTTGTTACACAGATTTTGTTCGTGGTGTCCTCTCTATAATAATACCTCAATGATAATCGGCCATTTGATATCCAGTGCGAGCACACACGTGGGACATGTCCGCTCTGGGCGTGGCCATCATGGCGGGC
>CAJQZM010039581.1:58262-71184 GCA_907164665.1 Colias nastes
CTATTTACACCCTTAAAGGAAAGAGAAACTTTTAATGGAAATAATATTCCTTATCTAAAACTTGGAGGACATCTTGTCCAAAATTTACTTCTTATTTTAGGATATAATGATAGAATTTAACTAATCCTTTTTTGTGATTAGTGTAGACACTGTTTTTATATTTGATACGATTCTATTTATTTATCTAGGTACATAAAAATTGGATATCTTGACAGGACTTTTAGCTTTTAATAAGAGAAAAGAATCTAAAAAAATGTACTTAAAAACAATCTAAAGGTTCTAATAGTTCGAAAATCTATCAATTTAAAAGTTATAAGTGAATAATATGCTATAGCCGTTGTCATAATTATTCCTATATCTTTTCTCTCCTACCTATATCTTTTTCTCTAGTTATCCAAAGCCATTTTTTCTAAAACACGAACATACTAGTAGAGTTTCCACGACACTTAACCCAGGCTAAATTTTTATTAGTACTCGAGTCTCAAAATTATTACTCTTACCTAATTCAGTCAGCTGATCAATAGCATTCTCAGCGCAGACCCGTATATGATGTATGATCTCCATAGGATCTTGTTCACACCAGCCCTCCTGGGGCTGTAATTCAGTTTTGTCGAGCTGGTGGGCCGCCAACTCTTCCGACCTTTCGGCTTCGTATATCTGGAAGCAAATGATATATTTAATAATAGGTTTTGATAACAGGTTTTGATTGAATATAGGACCATGTAAAGGTATCGTGGAGATCTCTATGGTACCTTTATTACAACTAACGGAATATGACGAGATAATATGTTACAACTTAATGATTTATAGTGAAAAGCAAGCGCAGACTTTTCACTAAGAAGCCTTGTAAATTTTAAAATTCGTTTTCTTCTGTGTTGTAAAACATTCACTCAGCCAAGTATATTGAACAAAGTGCTAATAAGAGGAATATAGCCTATAGGAGAAAAAAGCAATATGGACCGTCAATCTATTATCGTTGTTGCATTTTAAGAAATGATGCAATATTCCCCTTTTAATGCATAACAAATTACACAATAGCAGGTTTGACGCCCACTTATTTCAGGAGAATTATTACCACAATTTACAGTGCATATAAATGTCCTTGCAATTGCAGGATATTGTTTAATAAAAGATCACTGTTATTCTCTAGAATTTTAAAATTAATACGCTTATATTAGCTTCACCTGCATGTTTGTATGTAACCGACTCATTTAGACTCAATTTTGATTCTTATTCTGAATATACATAACAGTGGTCAACAACGTAAAGAGACATTTAAGTAACAAAAAACAAAACATCACTACATAGTATAAAAACAAAGTCGCTTTCTCTGTCCCTATGTCCCTTTGTATGCTTAAATCTTTAAAACTACGCAACGGATTTTGATGCGGTTTTTTTTAATAGATAGAGTGATTCAAGATGAAGGTTTTAGTATATAATTTATTAGGTTTTAGACAAAGCGGGCGAAGCCGCGGGCGGTAAGCTAGTTTTCTATAAACAACTTTAAAAAAAGTGTGACAACGTCGTGTTTGTATTTTACTAGTGTCTGGGCATTTCTATAGGTAGTATTAGCTTTCCGCCCGCGGCTTCGCCCGCGTTTTTTTTGTGGGTAAATGACGAAATGTTTTGTAATATTTATATATTTACTTTTTATCGTATTACGCTGCATGTAACGCCTTTACTAGCGGATATAGGCAGTTATATTTGGAATACTAGCTGTGCCCGCGACTTCGTCCGCGTGGAATAGTGACTGCATAGTAGTTACTACTTAACTTAAGTATTGAGTAAACACGGACTACCATAAATAAGTAAAAGATCTGTTAGTAAAATTTATTACTAAACTGTGCTGAACAATAAAAAAAAAAAGACGGGTTGCACTCCGGGAGTGCCGGCAGAAGTGAAAACTTGATTATTAACGTTCAGCATGTTTGATATTTTGGAATGGTATCCGTCTTACGCATGGAATATATGGGGTAAAAAAAAAAAAAAAAAACAGCCGTCTTACGCTTTTTCGATCAGGCCACGTGTCCTGACGCGAGTTTAAGATTTTATACCCAACGCCGCTAAAGAAGTTTTCACTTCAATAAATGCCTTATTAATTTTCTACGTAAAATTTCTTTTAAATTATGTCATATTATTTTTAGGGTCCAGGGGGGAGGGGAGCAAATTTCTTTTCCTTCCTTCCTTGTATGGATGTTTTTACTTTTTAACAATGTATCGTGCAGCAACTGATCAGCTTAATCGATACTCAGTTTTTATCAAATCCAAATCAGATCTTTCCTGAATCCTGTCTCACGCCTGTAGTAACTAAACCGTTTAGACCGTGCAATAAAAATTAAATTAAAAAATAAAACAACGCTACGAAGAAAAGTGCATAAATAATAAAAGGAATAAATAATTTCACAAACTTCCCGAAGATTTTTAAAAATAAATACCATTTTAAATATTTATAAAAAAAAAACAAAGTAGTACTTAATTTTAAAGATCGTCGGAAAGTTTGTAAAATTATTTATTCCTATCGGTTTCTTATTTTCATGTAATATTTTCAAGTGAGCGAGACCTACCTCTACTTCCATATTACATTCCTACATCATATTGATATCTATAAGTTTGTTGCTCCTTGACATCTTTTAAGTTGGGCCGTAACCGTGCACAAATTGTAATGGACCACAGTGGCAAAAGAAGTGGTATATTTAGGAAAAAATATTGCCAAGGGCCAGGCCTATGTAGCTTTGAGTAGAGTTCAAAATTTCCAGGGTGTGGCTATCCTCTCGCTCCCATATCCCCTCTTCTTTCACAGACTTTCAACCCTTCCCTTTCCACCCCTAGTAAATGGGAGAACCGATTTTGATGTAAACCATATCTAATTGTACCTATATGTACACGTCATATCCTGTCGTTTGATGCTCCATTTGGTTTATTTATCCCCACTGTCACCCTTAAAAAGCCCTAAATGTAATAAACGGATGAACCGATTTCGATAAAATATGACTAATTATTGTAATTCACACAATGGCCTTTCATATTTTGATATGCCGCTTGAGTATATTATTTGACCACATTAGATTTTTGTTCATTCCCACTTTTACCGCTGTAATCTAACAAATGGATAAACCGGATTGGATAAAAATATAACTAAGTGTACTTCATCCGTTATGCACTTTCATTTGATATGACACTTGGGTATATTTGACAACATTCGTTTTTTTCATTTCCACTTTTACCCATATATAATATATGTATAATAAATGGATGAACCGATTTTGATTAAATATGTCTAATTATACATACTTTACACGTCATGCCCTTTCATTTGATATGTCACTTGAGTATATTTGACAAAATTCATTTTTTTATTACCACTTTTATACCTATATCAAATAAATGGATGAACCGATTTTGATAAAATTTGACAAATTGTTACTGATAGGTCGTTCACTTTCATTTAATATATCACTTAGGTATATTTGACAATTTTCGTTTTTTTCATTCCCACTTTTACCCCCTATATACCTAGGTATAATAAATAGATAAACCGATTTTGACACACTTTACCTAAGAACCAGCGTCGGAAAATATGCTGCCTAACTAAAAAACCGCATCTAATTCGGATTACATGTTAGCGAGCTACCGTGGCACAAACAGACACACACACACAGACACACATAGCGGTCAAACACTTATCACCCATCTTTTTGCGTCGGGTTTTAAAAATATAATACGATATAATTTAAAGGACATTTTATGTATAAAATTTACCTAGAAGTAAGCATAATTCTAATTTGACCCCCCACCCCCACCCTTGGAGACTTTCGATATGATCACTTGGACATTTATAGGAATAATAATTGAAACAGATAACTTACGTTTTATCGTACAGTGTACAATAGAATGCCTTAGCAAATGTTCGCCGTGAATACTTAAATGGTCATAACTTTTTTATTTACGAACCGATTGACATGAAATAAACACTAAATGTTAAATGAAGATTACCACAATATATTAGTGAAAACCGCATTTAAATCGGATAAGCCGTTTCTGAGATTAGCGTGTTCAAACATACAGACAAACAGACAAACAGACAAACCGACAAACAGACAAAAATTTTTTTAACTACAGTTTTGGGTTTGGGATCGATTTAATAAACACCTACTCATTTTTTTTTACATATTTTGATTGTACAGACACGACTTTTCTAGAATTTTATTATATGTATTGATGATGATTATCTTTTATCCGTTTTATCAATACTTTTATCACCAATACTTATTGGAAAAATTCGGTAATATTCTTCGTAATAAGTAATAACATTCCTCTTTGTCTACTAATCTTTTTCTTTATAAGATTCAAATTTTTTGGACAAGTGGTCTTTCACTTGCGGCTATTTCACCCGGACTTGGAATATTATATATTATTGAAATAATAATACGCAAACTATATCCTACTAATATTATAAATGCGAAAGTTTGTGAGGATGTGTGTGTGTTTGTTACTCTTTCACGCAAATACTACTGAACCGATTACAATGAAATTTAGCACACATATAGAGGGTAACTTGGATTAACACATAGGATAGGTTTCATCCCGGAAATCCCACGGGGACGGAAACTATGCGGGTTTTTCTTTCAATGTAATTTATGTAGTAGATAACACTAGTTTAGCCGTGGAACTGTAAAAAAGAGTCGGCATCTATGCTTGTATTTATACTTTATCGTGTTTTCTGGTTATTTCTATTAAATCAATGAAATATAGAGCTTAAATAACATTAACTAATCAATTACGCAAACATCGATAAGATAATTTGAACAGTAGTTATGTTTGTTTATTTATACGTAATCCATTGAATCAAAGTATATTCAAGGACTTTGGAATGTGACACTTTACATCCAACAATTGGATTAACGATTACAATAACCTACTCATATAAAACCTTATATAATGTCTGTTTATTTTATATATTAATATTATAAAGCTGAAGAGTTTGTTTTTTGTTTGTTTAAACGCGCTAATCTCAGGAACGACTGGTCCGATTTGAAAAATTCGGTGTTAGATAGCCCATTTATCGAGGAAGGCTATAGGCTATATAATATATAAATACTATATAATATATCATCACGCTAAGACCAACAGGAGTGGAGCACTGCGGGTAAAACCGCAGGACAGAGCTGGTTTTATATAAAATAATACTTATTTTGTACGATAATAACATTTAATTAATAAAATACAATTGCCAGTAAATTCGCAGTTGTTGCAAATGTTCGCATTGCAAAAAAAATAAACACTTTTAACAAAATTCACTGTACATTTTTTACAAGAGCGCATCGTAAAAATCAAATTCACTACGATTAGGACGTAACCGCTAATTTTGCTAATTTTAAACACGACTTATCCGAAGGTTACGCGATTATCGCATTGCTAAAAAATATTATATTTTGGCAAGAAACTGTCGTTTTCGTACTTTGATCTATTGGGTAATGTTTATCATAATATTATGTAAAATGCTATGTTATAAAATCGTAGGATAAAAATCTATTGAGAAGTCTTTAATATAAACATGAACAAGGTTAACATTTTCTAGCAAAAAACGATAGTGTAGATATTATTAATGTAACTGTAATAAAAAAAAATAGTTGCCTAAGTATATGTCGAAGCAGAGTTTAGACGATATGCACTGAACTTCAAATACTTAGATAAAAAAAATATTAATTTAAACGCCAATATTCTTCTTTTAATAGCTCGTTTAAGATTTTTAAGATTATAAACCTACAGTATGAATATAACTAGCCAACTCTAGCACCTATCTACCTACTACAATTTACTTGAATTGTCGTGACCAACCGCATCTTAGCAGTTTACTGTCATTCTGTAATACCTTATTTGTATACATAATCGCGTTTATTAGTTATCTCGAAGATATAATGTACCATATTACAGGTAGTAGGTATATAAGCGTAGGTACACGAAACGTAACAAGTCCAATTAATGATTATTTATATTTTATTATTCAAATGTTTAGGAAAGAAAAACAATAGTGAAGGTGGTCGAAGGAAATTACCATAGGAATGAAATGTTTAACTGCGATAAAAATGAGCCATCGTCTAGCCTCCTAACTACATAAGTACCTATCTTAATCACAAAAATCATACCTTACGGTATGAATTTTGTGTCGTAATAATCGCTCCGTTGCGACGTAAAAGAAGGACAAACATATTTATATACTACTAAATACGAATTTATTATATTAGAGGATTTGTAGCGAGGAATATGTTTGTAAAGAACAAATCATATAGTTTCTTTTAGCTTGAAGTAAGAAACTTTTAGCGTTTGAAGCGATACTATTGGTTATTTACAAACACATTCCTCGCACATAATTGATGGAAAAGCACCCTAAGGATTAATAAATACTTACAACAAATCGAACAGTCTTGGTTCCATCGTCGATTGCCCCCACCAGCGATTTCCCCGCACCCTCGCGTACTGGCATATCGTCGCCTGTAACAATAACATTTGAATTATATTAAAATGACAATATAATTAATTATCAATTAATATATTATGTAGTTTAAAAAAAACTGACCTCATGAAATTATTGTATTGTCACCGAATCTTCATGATAGTTTGAATGAAATCTATCCGTTTAAAGTGAGTCAAAATCGAGTCTTTAGAGCAGTTGGTTGCAAGCAAACCAAGTTCAGATCCACCCGTAATATTAAGCTACCTATTATTTTACACAGTTACAATTACAACAGCATAGTAAAAAAAACTCATCCTAATACGAAACTACGCATTCAAAAATGCCAGAAAAGAACCTTCGAGAAATTATACGAAAACCAAATTCAAAACAAATATTTGGCATGCGAAACGCGTAAACAGTCACTTTCGGTCAAAGAACTTGTACTTATCAAACTAAATGCTCGATTAACATATTGAATTAATTGTCTACGTTATTGAATAGCGGTACACAATTTTATCGATACATCCTATACTAATATAATAAACGCGAAAGTTTGTAAGTATGTATTGGATGTTTTCACTCTTTCACGTGAAAACCACTGAATGTGTTTTGATGATACTTGGCAGTGATGTAGCTTAACCATCATAGCACATATGCTATAGACACTTGGTTTTGCTTGTGGTTTCGCTAGTTGATACAATAAGTGAAACCGCGCGTCACAGCTAATATTATATTATGTAAATAAATAAATAAATATTTCGGGACTATATTCACACACGGCACGATCTGATCCCATACTAAGCTTTTCGCTTGTGTTATAGAAACCAGATGGCTGATAAACAATAAACATACATATATAATTTAAAATAAATACTTATATAGATAATTAACACCCTATTATATAGTATTAAGTATTTGTAACCAAATTCCACCTAAACGGCTTGACCGACTTCTTTCCAATTATCTATAAGTAGGTAATCAGTAGATCTGAATATGTCGTTACTTTATTATCCATATATCATAGTCTCCTTGTATATCAGAACTTCTAGCCAGATAATTTATATCTGTATATAAATACTTTTAGATAATTGAGTTTCAGCAAAACTTTTCCAGGGAGGTGACACATCTAGGTTACTTCGTCATACTTTTTTATCGCCGACGTATATCGTTGGCAAATGGACAAAAACTACTTGAAAGAATACTATTTACCTCAAGATATCATATTATTATCTATTTTGAACATGGAAATTTAGATGAAATGAAAGTTGGGGCCATTTATGTTTTTATCCTTATACTAGGTGTCAGTCTAACGATCTTAATTTGTTAAGATTTGTATTCCTACAAATGAAGTTTTATAGACGGTATTAATAAATGCAAACGTTAGTCAAATCATCATTTTACAGCAAACAGAAACATAATATATATGTATCTCTAAACTGACTGCAAATTTAATTTTTTTTTGGAACGAAGTTCCTTATCGCGCGTTGTGAAAGGGGGCTAGACGGAAAAAATTCTTACGAAAAGTTGTCACGACACTTTTTGCTAGACTTGTGCCGTGCGGCGTGCGCGTGGTTCTCTGTCTGTCTCTCTCTAACTTAACACTTCGTTCCATCCGGATGTCCCTTGACATCGCTCAAGTTTTAAGCTATTGCATAGCTTCTATCGCGGGCCTTGAGCGCGGGGACCGAATCCAGAAATTTAGTAACGAAAAACCTCACGCTCCCCACTCCGACGGGCGCGGAGGTGTGGCTTGAAGGCATAGCATGCAATAGCTTTACCGCGGCAGTCCCCGAGTGCCACACGTCTTTTTTTATTACTTTAGGACTGTTCCAAACACAACAAAGGAACTAAATTCTGAATTAAAACGCTGTTTTAAAAACATACTATTCTGCGTTTCAAACTCTTCCAACCGTTATTATCTATCACTCCAAGGTGGACTAGAGCTTAGGCACAGCATTTTTTGGGTAATTACAGGGACCTAAAGTTTTCTTAAGATTCCTTCTCTGTTTCGTACTTGCCATTTTATTTTCAACACTCCTTAAGCGTTGTTCTAGTATATAATTATACAACTTTATTCACAATTTTCCTGTAGTTTTCCATACATTATCAGAAGTCGGGTCAACATCATTGAAAGGCTTATATCAGTATCACGAGCTGTTACTGTGTTAATCTTAATTTTTTAATAAATTGTCTATTAAGAAATATTATGGCTTGACTTTGAATAGCAGATAAAAGTATTATATTTATGAAGATAATTGTATTACGAGATTGTGGCGATAATTTACTTCAATTACCCGATACACCTGCTTACTAATAATTAAAATATCTCGTAGTAATGATTATAAGATTGGTCGAATAACGGGATACATTTTGTACCAGTTATATAGTATTTATTGTATTCCAGTTTACATTGCAATAAATATTCTTATATGGATGATAAATATTATAACGTTACAAAATAAACATAAGAAGTATTCGTTTATAGACTGTAACCTGTAACAAATTCATTTGAAACACGCTTTACCTCTCAAAGAGATCAAAAGACTCATACTACGACAGCAAGGAAAAATATCTTTCAAGGAAATATGAAAGGTAAGGAGCTTTTCTGTTACAAGATGTACCTAAATTGAGATAAAGAACTTTGTTTTGGAAACATGAATCTTTTTTGAAATCCAGTAGAGAGCTTTTGGCATTGTGCCATCTTTGATATGTCACATAAGTAACTGGGTTGGAAGTTCACGGTTACAATGGCCTTTGTTTTCATATGGGCATCTTTAATTATCCTGCACGTTTGAAGTTTATCCAAAATTATAATGAACTGTCTAGTCTCGTATTATTTTATGCATTGGTTTCTTTTCGGATTTAGAGCTATTTTTTTGTTTCCTACCTATATTTTCCTTCACTTGTTTTTCTACCAAAGCAAAAACCCATTTACATAAATTACACTGTTATAAAACTCAAAGGTGACTGATATAGTGATCTATCAACGCACAGCCCAAACCACTGGACGTATCGGGCTGAAATTTGGCATGCAGGTAGATGTTAGGACGTAGGCATCCGCTAAGAAAGGATTTCCCGAAATTCTTGCGGGAACGGGGAAAAACGGGGATGCACGTACAAAGTCGTGGGCGGAAGCTAGTATATTATAAAAGAAGTTCTTTATCCAGAATTCCTGTCTTTCAAGTATTCAAGTATACTGTATACTGTAGCAAGTATTTAAAGATAAAGAAAAAAATATACTTATATGTACTTTTTTGAATTGTATAGATTACAAATCATATGAATAATAGATGTTCTATTTCAATAGGTAATACAAGATGAATGCAAATAAAAGAAAATGCCATTATTCATAACCAATGCCGAAGGAAATATATTTTCCTGTTACACACCGAGGGTCTCCACACAATGCTAGCAATAATTTATACTTATGTAACCTTTCATTTTACTATTAATAATACTATTTTTCGCACGATTTACTTAAAATGTTTTAATCCGTACAAAGTAGCAAATATTTGTAATTAATGAAAGTCACTTGTAAGTGACTTGCAATAATTATATCGCTAATTACTGGTTAAATAATGAAGCTACTTTAATTGGATTAAAATTGTATTGCTTTAGATTAGTTTCCAAAATCGGACAAAATTATGATAGATATCGAAAACAACTTTTTAGTTTCTACGAATACTTTATTTGATTGTGCGTTTAAACAAGCTAATCTAACTTGAGACTACAGTTAAGAATTTTGGTGGAGCTACATCCAACTCGAAGGACCAAAGTTAAAAAAATAAAACGTAATATAGGGAAACAGTATTCGTAGAGGTTTGTGTAAACTAAGCGTGTAGAAAATTATTTAATACAACAAACTTATTGTAATTATTGTTTCCTACAATTATTATTTAAACAATAATGACTTTGAATACCTTATAATGTATAATATGTATATGAGCATATACTCTCAAAGATCACGATCCAGGGTACCAATAAAACAATACTTTTATATGATAGCGATATCATATCATTCTGTTTTAGCTATGTCATTGGCTTATCCGGATGATAAGCGATCTGATTACTTGAATGACGAATAATAATAGATTACCTACAACGAATATTAATTTACAAAATTATGCAGATAGATGAATACTTTAAGATTACCAATGTTGGGAGTTGATTCCTACACAATTTTATTAATCTTAGATTTTTAAGCTATTACATAGCTTCTATCGCGGGCCTTGAGCGCGGGGACCGAATCGAGAAATTCCGTAACGAAAAAACCTCACGCTCCCCACTCCGACGGGCTCGGAGGTGTGGCTTGAAGGCATGCTATGCAATAGCTTTACCGCGGCAGTCCCCGAGTGCCACACGTCTTTTTTTGTTTGCCTGTTGCTACATATTTTAATCCAAAAGGAGTCTTTTAAACATCCGATACTTCGAATTATGAGTTAAAAAAATAAGAGATCTAAGCAGCTATTTTAGCTAATTACAATTTAGATTACCTACCGAAAAAAGATTTTGCAGCAGTTTCTATAATCTATAGTTCTATTATACTTGTACTTGCATATTGTATTATTAATGTAATTAAAAATAATCATTTCTCAGTAGCAATATATGAAAATGTGAAACCACCCGATTTAATATGACACAGTAATTATAATTAAGAACGCGAATAAAGTCAAATCACCAATCAACTTGTAGTTGATACGTGTAATATTCAAGACCAAATATAAAAAATAAAATATATGTAAAACTTGATGATATTTTGGATTATATTGTCAGATCAAAAACATAAAATATTGAAATTGACTCGATAGAAAAAATTCACGAAGTTACCTCTAAATTTCACACTTTTACGTTTTTTACTTGACATGGTAATGCCTATTATGTTATTTTTTTCATAAACAATTATATTGAAACATTTGTGAGAACTTTGTAGGACCACTTTTTTGTAATTACTTTTAGTTTTGGTTTAATCACGATAAAACACTTTTGGCGCTTACTATATTTTTAATTACGCAAGAAATCATCTTGCATCGCACGTTCTAGGAGCTTCAAACATAATTCTATTTCATACATCAGACGCTATCGCTCCGTTGAGACGAGTAGACCGTGCTCAAATTGCTGTGCCGCGCGCCGATTTTTTAATAATATTGTTTTAATATTGTTTTTTTGAAAATGGTAAACAACAAAAGAACATTGAAACTTCAGAAACGAGAACTAAAAGAGATTCATATTTAAATGATATCTAACTAATTTTCGAAGATAAGTTAATATACTTAGTATTGTAATCATATTAATAAATAATTATTATTTATAATAAATAATAAATAATTATTATTTATAATAAATAATAATTATTATTATTTATTAATATGTATTAATAAAAAATACGACTTGATTCATTTCAGAAACTTTATGCAGGTGAGTTTAGATATCTATTATTTTCGTAAATTCGTTTCCGCGGGCTTGACGCGACGATCTTAGGTTTACATAGGTACCTAGTTATATGGATATAAATATTTCATTCATAGTTTTACATCAATAAAATCAAGAAAGATTTATAGTATATATTTTATGAATTATAATATTATTAGCTAAAGCTAAGACATACCTACATACAAACATACAAAAATTCGAAAAGCTATATTTATTATTTATGTACTTATAGATATTATGTAATATTATTATGTAATACAGATTTTGAATATATTATATATTATATAGGTATATACTATTCACAACCTGTTTACGTTTTTTACTGGAACAACCATAGGAATCTACAAATAGGTAGTAATTAATCTACCTACCTATTTGTAGATAAATATGATAATATGTTTCCGCGGGCTGAGTAGGTATTGACGCTACGATCTTAGGTATACATATATGGATATAAATATTTCATTCATAGTTTTACATCTATAAAATCAAGAAAGATTTATAGTATATTTTTTATGAATTATAATATTATTAGCTAATGCTAAGACATACATACAAACATACAAAAATTCGAAAAGCTATATTTATGTACTTATAGATAATCTATAATATGTAATATTATTATGTAATACAGATTGTGAATATATTATATAGGTATATACTAAAAAACATGCCTAGATATTACTTTGAGTTGTCCGTATGGTGGAGGTAAGTCCCACGAAAATCGTTATTTGACGACTTTTTACAAATGGGTCTCACACAGTCACACTATCCATACCTACTAAATTAGCTTAGCTTACAAAAAAAATTAGCTGGTAAATTAGCTTGGAGAAATTTTTGCGTTTGTAGTAGTGTATGGTCAGCAAATAAAAAAAACAACATTTTATTTTTAGTTTTTATTATAATATATAATATATGGGATTTTAAATCTAATATCTAATATCTAATATTCTAATATTCTAATATCTGATCTGATAATATTATAAAGGCGAAAGTTTGTATGGATGTATGGATGTTTGTTACTCTTTCACGTAAAAA
>CAJQZM010039581.1:71194-89801 GCA_907164665.1 Colias nastes
GGGTTTTCCTTTGCAAACGCGGGCGAAGCCGCGGGCGGAAATCTAGTTAAACTATATGTGTTTCTCCTCTGAAAAAGATGAGACTTTATTTTAATATTTGCACATTTAACATACGTATAACTTTTACATTAACAATTAACAATATAAAGTTACAACACTTACACACAAATTAAACACTTCAACAAATATTATAACAATAATAACAAATAATAACAACAATCAACAAATACAAAATTTAACAATTACGTAATAATTATAACTTTTGAATGAAATGTGTGCTTTATGTTCTAAGGCTAAGCGCGCACCACGATTTTAATTTTTGCGACACGATTTCAAAATCGCGCTGTAGAAAATCGCAGAGAGTACGGTGCGCGCACAGCGATAATTTAATAGTGATCATTACTCACTTTCGTCATTGATTTCGTACAAGTTGCTTGTCTTTATTTACTACTTCGGAGGATAAGAAAAAAAAAAGAAAAGCAAAATGTGACAAATCACAATTTTAAAATCGCTGCGATTATTTAATCGCATGTGCGCGCATTGTCATATTAACTCATACGTTGTATTTCTGCGATAAAATAATCACGCTGCATAAAATCGTGGTGCGCGCTTAGCCTTACGGTACCAAGCGACCTTCAAGCGACTGACGAAAGACTGCACGTGGCACCTGCGGACAGCGTAAACTGGTTTATTCTGGTTTTGTGCGTGTTTCCACTTTCAACTATCAAGTGACGATTTATTTATTTGTTTTGTTTCGTAATTATTATGGTCAAATATTAATAACGAAACAAATTATTATGGACACGATATTTTATTGTTTCACGGTAGTCGTCTTGTCGTTTGCTCAAGGACGTGAAATTGAATGATAATTATATTTTTTTTTTATAAAGTCAAAACCATTTTCTTTCAAATAAAAACTTGTTTTTATTGAAAACAAAAATCAGAGTGTTGCTAGGAATAAGTATAAAATTAAATAGTAATGTTAGGATATCGAAACATTTTTGTATAGGCCTGAACGATATAGTGGAAACGCGCTCTAAGATCTGCGTAATATACACACCACTACATAATATGCAAAAATTTCTCCAAGCTAATTTACCTTGTACTAATATTATACTAATGTTGTACTAATATTATAAATGTGAAAGTAACTCTGTCTGTCTGTCTGTTACTCAATCACGCCTACTGAACCAATTTGCATGAAATTTGGTATAGAGATATTTTGATACCCGAGAAAGGACATAGGATAGGTTTTATCCCGGAAATCCCACGGGAACGGAAACTATGCGGGTTTTTCTTTGACTGCGCGGGCGATGCCGCGGGCGGAAAGCTAGTATATAATATCTACACAACAATATAACATTCATTCAAATCATACAAACAAACATACATAAACAAACAGACAGATTTTTTTACGGATTCGTGCTCTATACTGTTTCCCTAATAGGTATTGTTTTTTTGAATATATTACATACGTATACACTTTTTTTACTGTTTTATTATATGTATAGATTATCATCAATAATTATAAATAAAAAATAATAATGAATTATCATATTACATAATATTTCAACTTCACTGTTTTATATAATTATTTCATTAATATACTACCGAAAATACGCGTTGAACGAGCGAAGAATATTGTGTTTAATTTAGCGTCCGATGAACTTTACGTGTACGATGAGCCGGGTGTATGATGGAAGAATGATTGCGCGCGGCATGGCGCGCTATGGCCCCGCCCATTAAACTATAGAAATTCTCTGGCTTTATGCGCCCTCTTAAGCATCAAATTGCGTATTTCCTACTGAGAAGCGATTAATTTATCACTAATTGGGTGTCGTGGACTATGGAATGATGAAGATAGTGTTAATTACTTCTTCGTTTAAGGAGTGATGTAATTAAATGTTTTTTGTCATTTGTTACAGTTTAATTTGTATCTACATTAAAATGTGTTCGTAGGTACTTCGTACGTATTTTAGCATGACCCTTCTGCGTATTAGATACTGTTATTATTTTTTTTAAGATAACTATGTCGAATAAATGTTACGTCACGATATATGAATCTGAACCGCAGGTAGAGTTTTTGATCTTATACAGAGGGAATAAGAAGTATATATGTATATATCTTTTAGTATTTTGTGTGTATGAATGCAATTTTGTATATTGTTTCTTCTTGATACATGCAGACGTATAAAATAATACTACAGAAAACTATTAGAATTTAGAACTATGACCAAACATTTTGGCAGAATTAAACTATGTACCTAGTTCTCTATCTGGTCGTTTATAAAACTTTATTTTTAATATTATGTTTAGTCTAGATTTTGTATTACATTTCGATCAGTATCAATACGAAAACCTAATCAAGGTACCGATAAAATTCCTCTGTAGATATAATGATAAAATTTATTATATATAACAGTTTTAAAGGATATTATGTATCTACCTATCTACTTAGAATTTAGATACAGCCGAACAATTGAAAAAATTTAAATGCGAAATTGATATTTTTTCATGTATATTTTTTAAATATAATACCAATAGAAAGAAAGCTAGAACATTTAAAATATGGTATTAGAGTCAATTTACATTTTTATTAGAAACTGCTTTGAAGAAATAAAATTATGAGAACACAAGTATGGCCGCGGGCGGAAAGCTAACTTTAAGATAATATCCCTACAACAATTAAAAATCTAGATCATTATAATCACTTATCTTGTTTGAGTAAATATCATAAAGATAATTAAAAATTTAATCTAGTAACTAAGTACCTACGGTACTATATAAAATTATTCTGTATAACGAATGCAAACAAATTTCGTTAGGCAATTTTATAATTTACCTATATAGCAAACACGTACCGTACTAAGTCTAAGATATCAATCAAATTCATTCTCATATATCAAAACCGCAGTAAAACCACAAGAATGAATATACATACTACATTTCTCACTAACTCTTGACCGCGACTTTGCACGGATAATATTATTACGCACAGTACCGGCTTTAGGGCGCCAAATGTATTTGTTTTAGACGCCAAATGAACTGGGGCGCCAAAATGTAAAAGTTTCTGAATTGTACAAAATTAACTTTGCCTTTCTCTACCAATTTTATAAAGCCGACCAGATTTTTTTTGAACGTGCGACTAACAAAAAAACATTTCATACAAATACAAAATATAATTTTATGAGTGTGTCATTGAATAAAAATCAAACTTTTCCTTAGGTACATTGGTTTATTCAGTATGATTTGCAAAAAAATCATTAATATCAAGTTTCAAACAAGGATATTCACGCCTTGCACCTTCCAAGGTCCAATAACATGATCCTACGTACTACGAATTATTGTCAACACGTTTTTCATACAAAGGCATACTATTTGTATAATTATTGCTTATTTGTGCCATTGGCATTCGAATTATTAATATATAATATATTGTATGTATTAATACCTACTTTATTAATATTAAAGATAAAGGCTAAACTGTTCATTATAGGGCGTGGAGTTGAGAGTCGTAAATTTTTTTGTGGTTAGCTATTGTCCTATGGAAAATAGGACTAAATCTGAAATTTCACTTTGAGGAAACTTTTAGTTTTTGAGTTACGAATTTTTGAAAATCGGAAAATTACTAAAGAAAGTTACTACATCTTGTTTTTGTTACACATATTTATTGTTTTGACAACGTTAACCTGACACACAGTACCTGTTTAGCGTGATTCATTTCACGTACAACATTTCTAACCATTAAGTAGAGTAATTTATTTTGTTTAACTTTTTACGAAAAAAAAAAACGCTCCCGAAACACGTAGGTTAGGTTATGTTAGAGTTTTTTTTTAAGCAATCGAGCGGAGCGAGCGCAGCGAGCGGAGCGTCTCGAATTGTTTTACGTGAAATGAATCGCCAGATTTGACATTGTCAAAACAATAAATATGGTGCAAATATGCGTAACAAAAACAAGATGGAGTAACTTTCTATAGTAATTTTCCGATTTTCAAAAATTCGTAACTCAAAAACTAAAAGTTTCTTCAAAGCGAAATTTCAGATTTAGGTTCCATAGGACAATAGCTAACCACAAAAAAATTTACGACTCTCAACTCCACGCCCTATAATGTACAGTTTTACCAAGATAAATACTTATAATATAGAATAATTATAATATAAAATAACATCCATCCATCTAACATCCATGATCCAACAATACTCTATCAATATTATTGGATGGTTTTATTGTTGATCATTGTCTTTCTTTTACTTAAAACAATTCTATCAAAACAGGTGTAAATTTAATTAAAATTTATAAAAGACACAGGCATACAATAGGTACTGTATTAATTTTTACATTTTTAAATTTTTGTTTTTTGTTTAAAAGTTTTTAGTCTTTACTTTCGTTACGTTACGTTTCAAATATCATTCTTACTGAAGATTTTAAAAATTTAATTGAAAGTAAGAAGGACACGTTTTCAACATAAAATTTTATCGTTTTATTATTTTGTAGTGAAAAGCTAGTGTGCTAGTAAATTACATTGTACACAAATTGCAGACAATCTCAGAAGATTTTTTTTAGATTAAATTATACAGATTATACCTAACTATCTACTTATTTGAAATGTACCGCATAAAAATAAAACCATAATAGCTAAAACAACAAACCATAGATTATTTGTTACGGTTTATTACAGTAAGTTATGAGCATTTTCGGATTAATAAAAAAAAACAAAATTCTTGACAACCTGTGTTCATAAAAATCAATAACCTACCATCATCCATGTTTCCAAAAAATTCACCACACCTTCGTCACTTATGCAAATTAGAGAAAAAAAAACAAAATCAATCAATCACCCGCGTAGTTCTATCAAATTCAAATTTAAAATTTCGCAAAACGCGCGCTTTCCCGCGCTTGTCACAGAACACTGAGGATACAATCTGAGGAGGCGCGGCCGGCAAGGCGGCACACCCGCGGCCCGCGACCCGTATCAACCTTGTATGACGTCGCGTGACGTCATCTACACGTCGAGGGGCCTGCGTAATCAACGGCGCCATTTTATTGGCCCTAATGCCCGCCAAAAATGATAAACACAGATAATTGTGAGCACCGAGATGCTATTTATACTGAGTTTTTAACTTTATTTTTCTTAGTTTATTGGGACGAATACCCAAAAATCAAAAATACATTTTTTTTTTCATTGTCTGAAAATCATCTATTTGACACTGATAATATTATAATCGTTTACCGTACCTTATCCAACTAATGTAAAAAACACGAAAGCTGAAGCTCCTTCACGCAAAAACACCTCGAAATATAAATGAAATTTGGTACAGATAAAACAAAGGCAAACTGGATTAGAAGAAAAGCTAATTTTCTTTTCCTGGTACCTATGACGCGAATGACGCGGGTTCCAACTTCCAACTATTTCCAACACATGTAGAGAACGTCTGTAAATTAATAATAGCTAAAAAATACATTCAATCATTATAATTACGTATACACCCTCACGCCACATTTCACTTGGTAGTAAACAACTATTGCGACAACCGGGTCAACGTTTTAATTATTCAATCGAATGTAAATATTTTACAACGTCAAGACAACGTCTATCAAAATTCCAAACAAGTGACGACCGACCACGAAATAACAAAGTAAAACTGTAAACATCGTTATAGATTTTCGCAGGACAGTCTATCGAAAATATTGTGTTAAATTAAAACTAAATGTAACGGATCACAGTATTTTTCACTCCCGCAAGTTTCATTATAATTTTTGCAATCTCACGGCGAATTTTGTATTGTTTTTAATTAACAATTATCACCTACCCAATTACTGCCTGTAAAATGTCTGAAATGTCGGATTATTTATTATAATAAATTAGTAGCACAAGCTTTTTCTTTCAAATCGTTCAATTTGTACATAAATAAACAACGTTACATAATAAAATAACAATTAACTTTCACATCAACAGGGGCGACCTTACTCACTATAAAATCTACTAATCTTTAAATCGCACTACAAAGTATCGATACACCGCTATTTTCCCTACTCTCCTTTCAATATGTACCTACAAAAATAAGCAAAATTTACTGTACCATTTATACTATACTGGCGTTTAAGAACCCTCTTCATAGCACTCATTCACAAATCACTTACAACTAAAACAAAACTAAACTGGCCGGCGAAGTGCAGGTGGGACATCGTCACAATGACACTTAAAAATAGCCCTACACGTACCTATCTTATGACCGATAGTAATTTTGAGCACTAATTAATGGACATGTCAATTCTATTCTCTTCATTTGGCATTGTTATGCAAGTTATTTTAATTGCGTGACGACAATATATCGCTTCCTTTATAGTTGGGTAAGTTAGAAACGTGGTATGGCTTCAAGGATTCTGAAGATTGAAAATAATGAGGAAAACAAAGAGACTGACCTATTTTTTAAATATATGGGTGCGTTACCCTTTGAGAACGTGTCTGAAATACGAGTTTCATGAGCCCTCTTCACAGAGCAAAGGCAATCACGATAGTTAGTATAGAAGGCCTAAATGTCTATGATCGGCCGTCGTTGCAGAAACATCATTGATAAGAGCTAGCTTCTAATGAGCTAGCAGCTAATAATAATCAATAGCTAAGCTATTCATTATTATTTCTGGTTTGCCTTCATCTATCTATTATATTAAACGCATGGAAGATTTTTAACAGCTAATATACTAGCTGTTAAAAATCTTCCATGCGTGAACAGATTAGATTTCAAATATTTGAAATCGATTCGAAATAATCATATGATTATGCCAGTGTTTTTTTTTTTTATAGAAGAGTTGGCAAACGAGCTGCGAGCATGTGGATTGCCTGGTGGTAAGCGATTCCACAGCCCATAATCATCTACAGACGTGTCCGAAGATGTGTTGCCGATTTTTTAAGGTGTTGGTAGGCTCTTTTTAAATGGCTCGATAGCAGAGGCGCTTGGAAATGAACATTTTACGTAAGTACCCCTAATTTAAAAATACCCTTTTTAAAATGTCAATGTTAGTCACTGTACGAAGCATCAAACTTTAACTTACATAATATTACAGTCGTAATAATTATAAAATTTGCAACAAAATCTGATTTATATTTAGCTCTTGAAATTAGACAGGCGTGCTTTAAAAATTTTGTCAAAAAACGTGACTACCTACCGCATTGTGAACTTGACTCTTGGATGTTCGCCAAATGTTATACTGTGGGTAATAGTAATAATTCGTTAAAAATTTGCATATGTGAATTTCATGTATTGCCAATTCAATTGGATTTATGTTTACTTTTTTCTACTTTTTACATTTATCGACACAATATAAAAAAGGCTCTATCTTTTTATTAACCTACTAGATTTCCGCCTGCGGCTTCGCCCGCGTTTTCAAAGGAAAACCCGCATAGTTCCCATTCCCGTGGGATTTCCGGGATAAAACCTATCCTATGTGTTAATCCAAGTTACCCTCTATATGTGTGCTAAATTTCATTGTAATCGGTTCAGTAGTTTATGCGTGAAAACCATACATACATACATACAAGCCTTTCCTCTTTTTTATACATAATATTAGTATAGAAGTATAGATATAGACAAGACGTTAACTACATAATATAATTACGTCGTTATATTATAATATGTGAATAAGTATACGATATGGTACGGGAGCTATTAACGTTTTAAAAAAAGTCATTTTAGTATAGTTGGGTTTTTGATATACTGTTTCTCTTGCTATTTCGGTTAGAGTCCGCGCTGTCTGGCTGGCCGCAGTGGTTGCGTTTATTAGTGCGCACAGGAAAATATCCGTAATTTAAAGTCATTTATTAACGCGTAATTTTTAATCTTTTGCCTTTAGATAGATCCATCAGACATAAATTTTTTATTGCAAGACGTTTTTTTCGTTGTTAAATAGGTGCCATACGCAATTTTTTATTTCAAAATCATTAAAATGTCATCGAAATAAGTGAAATTACATCAACATGAGTCCGCTTAAAAGGTAAGTAATAACTTTATTACTTATATTATATTATCCTTTTTTAATACTTATATTGAATAATTAGTAAACTAATATTTTTAATAGATGGTTTCATATTTATTACACTTTTGGGTATTAATATGAATTTGATGATATTTGGTTTTTATCAAGTTTACATTGACGTCCTATTTGAGGTTCGTTGGGAAAAGGAGGCACCATGGTAGATTGTTGCTAGAAAATTGTAAATAGTAAAATGAATATTATACATAGTATATCCTTCACGGGGACTCATGTTGATAGAATTTCACTTATTTCGATGACATTTTAATGATTTTGAAATAAAAAATTGCGTCTGGCACCTATTTAACAACGAAAAAAACGTCTTGCAATAAAAAAATTATGTCTCATGGATCTATCTAAAAGCAAAAGATTAAAAATTACGCGTTAAAAAATGACTTTAAATTAAGGATATTTTCTTGTGCAGATAAGATGCGCACTAATAAACGCAACCACTGCGACCAGCCAGACAGCCCGGACTCTAACCGAAATAGCAAGAGGAACAGTATATCAAAGAACCAACTATACTAAAATGCTCTCTTGTCAACGTTGGTAGCTCCTATACGAATACGGAAACCTTTTTGTAGGTCACTTGGTCCATGTTTCATTATTTGGGCCATTGATATCTGCCTACTCCACGGTCCACCCCCTATAGTATTAACTTTTAATATAATGGAAGATTTTCCGAACGCGATTTATTTTTCGTTATAATCCGATATATGGAAGGTATTGTAACTCTTTGTTATTATAATTCGTTAAGTTTTAGACAAAGCGGGCGTAGCCGCGGACGAAAAGCTAATAATCCGATTAAAAGTTAAGTTAATTCCTAAAGGTCTATTGTCTATAATCGAGTTTAAAATCAAACTTGCGAAATTCAATAGTTTCGCAAACCTACTAGTATCATATTATTTAAAGGTTTATACCTAAAAAGACATACCTACATCGCGAGTCATATATAATAATATACAAAGGAGCGTAATAGTTAATATTTACTAAAGGAAGCCCCGTTTCATATTTCCAATATCCTGCCTGACCCAATAAACTCGACTATACGAAAATTCGATTAACATTCAGTTTTACCTCACTGATCAGAGGTTTGCTTACATATAAGTTATATTTGGAGTGTATTCTCTCCATAAGAACCTTCCTTGCGGCTTAACAAAAACATAAAAATATTACTTGGAACTGTCTTCCATAACACAGGATTTTCCTAGCTAGGAAGACAGAGCCGCACTGTAATTTTACTGTATTAATTTTTATACTCAATAAAGATAATTTTTTTGAAGTGAAACTTCTTTATCGGGGGTGGACAAAAATTTTGTGTAACATTTTTGCGTTACGTTACGCCGCGCGCGTGACATTTTTGCGTTACGCCGTACTCGTGACTATATACATGTTATATTAAAGTGATCAGCAAAATCAAAGGGTTTGTTTTAATTCTAATTCCAGTGAATTTCTAAAAAAAGTAAATAAGTAATTACATCTATTTTTCTAATACTTAGGTGTAATAATGGTATTTATTTTTCTAAGTTATTTATGATTAACCTCACTTTTTGATTGTATTTTTCAATACACTAACACGTGGGTGGAATTATGGTATCAATTTTTTCTAATACTTGAATGTTGATTGTGGTATTTATTTTTCTAAAATTGTATTTAAAGTTAACCTCAGTTTTTGATTGAATTTTTTAAAACACCAACACGTGGGCGAGATCATGTTATTTATTTTTCAAGTTATTTAAGCTTAACCTCTGTCATAATATGTATATACTATGTGCGTCATTAATTTCTGACTGTTTCAAGATTTCGACATTAGGAATTTATATTTATTACCTCTATTGTTCGAACAAAAATAAGTTACCGCCTTTAAGAACTTGCCGACAATGTAAGTACAGTATTGTTTCTTTGAAAACATTTTAGGAGTATACGATAATAAATCTATGACTCACGTTAACACGTGTTTGCTTGATTGGTGTTCAATTATGATTTTGTGAATTCAATATTTATATAAGAATAAACCTCAAACTCTTTATGTCCAATCAAAATCCGCCTAAGTCGAAATCCTTTATAAGTTGAAAAGTGAAAACTCTATATAACTCGAATTTTTTGGCGTCTCCCTTGGTCTTTTGAACTACCGCACGAGCTGAGCGAGCGAAGCGAGCGAGTCGCGGCAGTGGCCGGCGTAAATATTCAAATAGGTAGCGAGGAGCGAAGCGACGAGCATCTTAGGTTAACTTTTGAACTACCGCACGAGCCGAGCGAGCGAAGCGAGCGAGTTGCAGCAGCGGCCGGTGTAAATATTTAAATAGGTAGCGAGGAGCGAAGCGACGAGCATCTTAGGTTAACTTTTGATTTTTGAACTACCGCACGAGCCGAGCGAGCGAAGCGAGCGAGTTTCAGCAGCGGCTGGTGTAAATATTTAAATAGGTAGCGAGGAGCGAAGCGACGAGCGTGTTAGACTATAAGTTATAACGTATTTCTGTAATATTGTATACAAGCTGTGCCGCGCGGTTTCACCCGCGTGGCTATGCTCCTGTTGGTCTTAGCGTAATAATATATAGCCTATATTACTCGTGGATAATGTAGCTTTCGAATGGTGAAAGAATTTTTAAAATCGGTCCAGTAGTTTATGAGCCTATTCATTACAATCAATCAAACAAACAAACAAACAAAGTTTTCCTCTTTATAATATTAGTGTAGATAGTAAATTATTTTTTGAAAAATAAGGTCATAAAGAAGTTTCACTTCTTACGTGTGTACTCTAGTACACGCACACATTTTTTTTTTTATTATTATGTCTATGATCTAATGAAAATTACAAAAATAACATTATAACCCAAAAAGGTGATTGAACTAAACCGATAGGAAAATTTATGTTAATAAAATAAAATTCCATTATTTAAATGATAAAAATGAGTTTAAAGTTCACAAATACATAGATAAGCCCTTAATTTAGTAATTATTGTTCTTTGTAAAAAAAATTGGTACTTTTCCATTCTTATTATTTTAATAAATTTGAATGCCATAGTTATGTGTAATTAAAATGGCTGATTGATTTACTAGTCACTTGATAGTTAAAGAGACTCACAGTTGGTGAATCATCATCAAAGTCGCTTTCTCTGTCCCTATATCTCTTTAAAAGTACACAACGGATTTTGATGTGGTTTTTTTTAATAGATAGAGTGATTGAAGATTCCTCTTCAATTTCAAAATTATACATATAACTCTTCCGAGTTATATGTATAATTTTGTAGGTTTAAGACACAGTTGGCAAAGCCACGGGCAGAAAGTAATAAAACAATGAATCAAATGATTTCAATGTTTGGTAACAAGTAATGATTCCATGAGATGATAATAATACATTCTGACTCAGAAGCACTATTCCTTTTTTACAGTTTAATTTTGATTTACTGCAATATCTGCTTACTTGAAAATTTTTATCTAAATCATCATCATTGCCTTGCCTATTGGCATAGAGGCAATATAAGTAATATCTTCGAGGTACAAGTCGCGTCAAGTAAAAAGAACGCTGACGGATGGCTGCGCATTGGCGATTTATCGGTCTTATTTGGTGTTATGAGGTGGTTATAAAAATAACAAATAGGTAATTGCGAAGCCACGATTCGCGAGCCTAGTTCAAAAATAAAATAATCGGCACATAGCTTTCGTGCAAAACTCGATCCATGTGCAAACACACCCCATCACTTTCATCCAGCGTTCTTTTTACGTGACGCGTACTGTAAGCACCTTGATTGTCTTTTTTTTATTTGTTATCTAATGTCGTCGATCGATAATGCATACAATAATTATTAATTTTTAGTTACGTTCTAATAAATATTAAAGATTATAAAAGTGCATTAATGAAAAATTTTAGTAATCACCTAACAGAATTTGATTAGGTATGTAAAGGTCAACAGCAAAGTTAACATCAGCTGTTAGATTTTAAATTATAAAATTATTTAAAACGAATTGTATAGTGCTTAAATAGAAAATATTAGTAATTATTAACCATTACATTGTTGTACAAGTGAAAATTATTGTGAAACACACCTTCTATGGGATCCACGCAACGTTTTGTATAACGCGGAGGTCAACGGTTATCCAAATTCAAACATCTTCCATAAACCAGGTGAGTACTAGTTTTTTTAATTTCATATTTAATTATAAACAACACCTACATTCATTTGTTATACCAACACCGCTCATATTTAATGAGCTACGTCACAATAAATACATTGGCACAAAAGTTACCGTCTCACTTTGCTTGACAAGTTGGAAGCAATTTAGAAGACAAAAACTTATCGCCCCAGACAATATTATTCTTTACTCTATACTACATCATACCGATAAACACTTATCAACATTTAGTACTATCATAATAGTATTCAAATATAATTATCTCATACATTTTCTTTCAACTGTTTCAGCAACTAAAAAATACAACATGCTGACCCGCAAGGCAGTAGCTAAGGACATGGAGAATAAATTAAAAGCTACAATCCATGATTTGAAAGCTTCACAATCTTTATGTGAAAAACTCATACAAGAGCGGGATGAAAGTGAATTAGAAATTCAAGAAATAATTAAAAAGAACTCTCTTCTAAAAGCCGAGCTGGCTGAACTACATATGAAATACATTTATAGTGAAGACAAGTGCAAAGCCCTCCAAGACGTTGTGGACAGCTTCCAGCAGTGCTCTAGTGACCATGAGATAGCTCTTAGCCGTATCGCTGAGTTGGAATGTAGCTTAATGGAAGTGCAAGAGGACAATCCCAAGCGGCAATGCAACACACCAAGTAGTCTTCATGATGAATTAGTTGAATGTGGACAGTTAAGTGGCTCTGTAAACTTTAAAAAAATCAATTTCTCTTCACATAAGAAGTTGAAAAAATACCTTAGATTAAGTAAGTTTATCAAGCGTACCCAATCAATTGTTAGGAAGAGTTCTTTAAAAAATGTAGTTCAATTAGAGAAAGTCAATAAAAACCTGGTTCAAGAGTTAGACAAATATCATAGGGACCTAGAATATTATAAAATCTTGTATGATGTAGAAACAAATGAATTAAAGGAGAAGATAGACTCTTTAAGTCTTATGTTAAATGATGTCAACCAGAAATATTCTGCTGCTCAAATACAAATAAACGAGCATATACAACAGGCAGATGACTTAATTAAGTTGAGTACTGAAAATATGGATCGCTTTGAGTCGCTGACCAATAAATATGTATGTCAGTGTTCAAAAAGTGACAATGAGCAAACGTCGCCCCATAAGCTTGACTGCACAGACATACATAGTGTAAAACCCGTGACAACAATTTCAACTAGTAAAACTAAACACCTTTCCGAGCAGGAAATTATTGTGTTGTCAGATAATATTGGTCAGGGTTTTGGCGCTATGCTCAACAATTTAGGGCTTAAAGTCACTAATATTTGCACTCCTAACAGTTCATTTAATTATATAATCAAATCACTTGATCATTTCAGCTTTAATAAGAATAATATTGTAATTATACTTTATGGAGATAGTTTAAATGTAAAAAATAAGGATATTGATGTAGGATTTCAAAAAATGTTGGAAATTAGTAGTAAGACTAAATGTAAATTTATGTTGTGTACATTGCCATACCTACCTGGTTTGACACAAGAACAAAATAGATTAATTCATAATATGAATTTAAAATTGTATAATGTAACAAATCATCATCGTGATGCATTTATTTACTTTGACATTAATTTGTGTATTAAATCTTTTACTTTGACAAAGAATACAGTGTATCTGCCATCTAGATATAAGCGAGAACTTGCTATGTTAATAGCATATAATATTAACCAGTCTGGTACATGTTCGGTATCAGACCCTGGATCTACTATAATTTTATGTAGTAGTAATTATATACACCAACCTAGTGTTGATAGAAAATCTAGCCCTAAGCTAGATTTAAACTAGTATATAAGACAACAGCTAAGCAGACTTTTTCTATTGTACATCAAAACATTCAAGGCTTAGCTAGCAAATTATTAGAAATAGAATTGTTTTTAAATCATAATAGTATTAAGGTTTTTTGTGTAACAGAACATTGGCTTAAACAATGTCAGTTGTTAATAAATATTGATAATTATAAATTAAAAAGTATATACTTCAGGACATATGCTATTCATGGAGGTTCTCTTATTTTTGTACATAATAGTGTAAAATGCAAAGAACGAACTGACATTGTTAGTCTTTCTGTAGAACGGACCATTGAACTGTCCTGTGTTGAACTGGAGCGTTACATTATTATTTGCGTTTATAGACCCCCTTCCAGTGACTTTAATATGTTTGAGACAGTCATGGAAGAAATATTAAAGCGTTTAAGTAGGAGTAAAAAAAAAGTTATAGTATGTGGTGATTTTAATATTGATATACTTTTACAAACACAAATGGCAACACGAATTGTTAATTTGTTTCAGTCATTTAATCTGTATAAACTTTTTAATGAACCCACACGAATTACACCTACTTCTGCAACCTGTATTGATAATATATACTGCGACTGCATCTGTTTAGAGAAAAATATTCTCAATACACTCACTTCGGATCACTGTGGCCAGAAAGTAGTTTTTGAATGGGATTGCTTACCTGAATTTAAAAGAATTAATTTTAGGCCTATAACTAAAAAAGGCATTAATAAATTTAGAGATAATATTAATAAAAACCTGCCCGTACTGAATGATCAATCCTGTCATAATAATCCTTGTGAAATGTTTAATAATCTTTTTAATTTAGTTCATAATGAATTTGAAAAAATATTTAAAGTTAAATCTTTAAATATTACCAAGGATTTACCATTTAGTAAATGGGCGACACCTAGCATACATAGGTGTAGGATTGTTCTTTATGAGTTATATGGTATGAAGCAATATAATAAAGATCCATCTTTTCTTAGTTATGTTAGAAATTACTCAAAAACTTTTAAAATTGTTTGTTTTACTGCGAAGCGTTTGTATATCAGGGATAAAATACGCGACTCGGATAATAAAGTTAAAACAGTTTGGTCTATTATTAATGGTGAAATGGGTAAAAGCAAATCAAGTAATACCATAAAACTTGTAAATAATGGCATGGTTATTGACAAAAATGCTGATGTTGCGCTTGCTTTTGAAGATTTCTTTAGTAGTGTCCCTGCTAGCATTACTAATAATTTAAATTCGTCTTCAGTACTTGCAGAGACCTTTTTGAGGGACCATGTTGCGGGGTGCAGTACATTATTTGAATTGCGTCACGTAACTGCTAATGATATTGTTACAGCATTTAAGACACTTAATTTAAAAAATACTTGTGATCTTTGGGGTATGTCCGTAAATTTAGTTAATAATATAATAGAAAATATTGCAAACAATTTAGCTTTCATATTTAATAAGTGTTGTGACTATGGTACATTTCCTAATTTACTAAAGCTTAGTAAAGTTATACCTCTATTTAAGAAAGGCGATCAAGAAGACTGTAACAACTATAGACCTATTTCGATTTTACCAACATTAAGTAAAGTTTTCGAAAAGTTAATATTAAACCAATTGACTAGTCACTTTGCTTCTAATAATTTGCTGCACACCAAACAGTTTGGTTTCACAAAGGGGCGCTCAACCACAGATGCTGGAGTTGCACTACTAACACATATATATAAGGCATGGGAAAACTCAAAAAATGCTTTGGGGATATTTTGTGACCTCTCCAAGGCATTTGACTGCGTTGAACATTGTACTTTATTGCGTAAACTTAATCACTATGGGATTAAAGGACAAGCTCAGAACCTTATAGCCTCATACCTGCATGATAGGATACAAACTGTAGTTGTTAATGGAGAACGTTCTAGTGGAGCGTCAATTAACATTGGTGTTCCACAAGGATCTATTTTAGGACCCTTCTTGTTCTTGGTATATATCAATGATCTACCTTATTATTTACAGGATAGGTGTGAAATAGTTCTGTTTGCAGATGATACCTCATTAATATTCAATGTGGATAGGCATGACCCAAATGTTGACGAAGTGAACAGTACTCTTTTACACATATCCGACTGGTTTACTGCTAATAATTTATTATTAAATGCCAAAAAAACAACTTGTGTTGAATTTTTACTACCTAACGTTAAAAAGTTGAGCAGAAATATTACCTTGAACGGGGAGGTATTACAACCTGCAGAATCGACTGTATTTCTTGGGTTAACATTGGACGAGAAACTACAGTGGGGAGCCCATGTCAACACCGCTGCAGGTAAGCTCAGTTCAGCAGCATATGCAGTCCGAAAGGTAAGGCATCTCACCGATGAAGATACAGCTAGATTGGTTTATTTCAGCTACTTTCATAGTATTATGTCCTATGGAATTCTACTATGGGGCAGGGCAGCAGATATAGAAAATATATTTATCTTACAGAAAAGAGCCATTCGCTCTATATATAATTTACGTGCTCGGGACTCACTAAGAGATCTCTTTAAGAATACTGGTATCCTTACTGTACCATCACAGTATATATTTAATAATATTTTGCATGTACACAAAAACGCCGACTTACACACAAGAGTAGGAGATAGACACTGTTATGGCACAAGGAACAGAAATAGAATTGAAATGCCATTTTTCCGATTAGCTAAAGTTAAAAATTCATTTATGGGTCAAGGTATACGCTTTTACAATAGAATTCCTCATAATATTAAAGAGTTTGGTAGTGCTAAATTTAAAACATATGTAAAAAATATATTAGTTCAGAGAGCCTATTATAGCATTAAGGAATATATGGAAGATGAAAATCCATGGAGGGTTGTCGCGTAAGAACCACAGGACAGTTCTTTGGCATATTATGATTTAATATTATGTAGTTAGATTTAAGTTACAGATTATGTAATATTGAAATGATTTTAAAAGAGCAACTATGGAGTTTCTTGCCGGTTCTTCTCCATAGATACTGCTTTCCGAATCGGTGGTAAATGTTAAAAATACTTTAAATGTAATGACGATTCGAAAGTGCTACTAAAAGTAGTCTAATTGAATAAATAAATGTTTGAGTTTGAGTTTGAGTTTAGCGTGCAAACTCACTATGTGATTGCTTGGTTGAAAGTTGTTACAACACATGAAGAGGCTGGTTGCGGCTTTGGGTGGTTTCGTCGCCGGTGAAATGAGAAGGCGTATGTGGTAGTTAAGGTTTATTGTGCTCGGCAATTTATACATACAGACAAGTATACGTACAAAAAATTATAATCATTAATTAATGCGTGTGACCGCACTGGCCGCGATGCCGAGAGTGCGGGATCAGGCGTGCGGGGCGGGGGGGCGATCGGCCGATGAGCACACGCGAGCCTGTGTGTGTGTATAATAAATAATATCGTACACAAGGCGTCAACAACACATACCTCTTACATTCATATGGGTATGAATTCTGAAATGGCGATCAGCATGGGTAGTTGCATGCGATTCCTTAATTTTGTTTTGATAGTCCCCATTACGCTGAAAATTCTTTCAACGACGGCATTACTCAAAGGTATTGAAAGGCATCGTATTGAAAACTCTGCTAGTTCTTTTTTACAGACTGCAACTACCGCCGCGATATATACGGTTACACATTTCTGTTTCCGCACTACAACAACGTTGTTTGTTACAGCAGTCATGAGTAATGTTTGTCCGTTTAATTTTTCTTCAATTTTCGAAAAAAGGAGAACAGATTGGACATCGACAGTCAGGACGAGCACCTCGGGTGAGCTCATAGTGCGAGCTTCAATATGAGCGTTGTAACTTCAATATGTTGTTGTGTTGAACTGCTCCTCTGAGATATTGTCTTCTTTTTTAGCTGTGCATACATCGCACTGGTCTTTTCTTGGCTTAAAAATGGAAATATTTTCCTCTTCTAATATTGTATTAAACATTTTGCGACCAATATACGGTTTTCCGTTAGCTTTACACCACTCAATGTAAACTCTAAATATATGGGATTTCGATTCTAAAGTGTCTTCTATGTAAACTCTGTTACTGCTAGAGCGACAGTAGTGACTTGGTACTTTATTAATTAAATTTAGCCATTCTTTGCCAGTAGTTGATTTAATAACTTAAGCGAAATTCAAATGATTTGTAACATAAAAATTTTAGAATTTACCGATAGCCCATAAAAAAAGATTTTTTATGTTTATTGAAAAAATAATTATTTTGTTACAACATATTTTCATCCGCAAAATCAATGGAATCCATTGTAGAAGAATTTATTGAATATGGAGATAGAGTATTTGATAATTCTTCGTCGTAAACACGATAAAACTGGGCAGTAGAAATCGTTGGAGAAGTCAGAGGCAATTCTAATTTTACATAACAAAATCATATCAAATTTTACACATAATCAAATCGAATTTTATTGGTTTGTCGGGGCATGTTATAATACAGTTAAACAAAAATTAGGATAATTCTCATTCGTCGTCTGCTAGTAATAATAAGGTATCAGCAAGACTTTCGCCGTCTTCAGTAATAGTTGAAGTGCTAGTACTGGCACAAGATCAGCGTGACCACATTTAAAGGAGAATGGGCACTTTTGTATGGATTCCGTCCCCAGAGTGT
>CAJQZM010039582.1:0-66993 GCA_907164665.1 Colias nastes
GCGCGGTCGGGTTTGTGAAGCAAACATGTCGTGGGAATCAGGCTTAACACTAGCATGTCGATGATGCGAATCCATAAGTTTTTTACTTGCAAAAACTGCTCAGCACGGCTATAAAAGTTTTCACTACAAAAAAACTATTATAGCTTCTATATTATATACTATTTATACGCACCAATAAGTTTCTAATTACGAATATTTGCGTGATATTCGACAAATGGACGAACGTTCCATAAAAAATTGTCGATACCAACGTGCTGTACTAAATGCGATGTCACAGCGGACAATCACTCTTAGAAACAAATCGTATTGGACTAGAAAAACGTCAAATTAATTAAAAAAGTACCGCATAATCTCCCTGCTGAATAAATGTGTATTCTATTGTAAAGTGATAGGGTTTGTTTTTATTTGATTTGTGGCTATTTGAGGTTTTGTAGAGCGTAGCATAAACGGTTTTTGTAAAAAATGTGTGTGTCGCAGAAACCACGTACGGATTGAATGAAATCGTTTCTTGTTGTCACTTGGACATGATAGTTTGAGAAATACAGAATTTAGAAAAAGTTATCGCTTTTTCTCTTAATCTGAGATAGAAATTTCCACTATGTAGCTTTAAATTCGCTAGCCTATTATAGTGCAGGATGTAACGATTATATTCTTGGATGAATGAAATGAACGAACTATGAATTAAATATTCATAATAATACGTAGCTACCTAACTACTGATAATTATAAAAATTATAGTAAAATAAATTTTGATGTTTCCCTTATTCATACATTAAATAGGAAGACAAGAATATAAAATGAATCATTATAATTGATTTTTTATATTATATTATAGTGCACCAGACTGTATGTTAAATACTTAGCTATTTAACAATTTAATTATTTTTTTTCTAATGTTGCAGGCTTTCAATTTCAAAATCACACTCAATCATAAATTCGTGCATGCAAAATAAGACATATTTTTACAAACCAACATCGAATAAAGGAAATTGCGAAATGGGTAAGAAAAGTAAAAAAACCTATGCTCAGAGTTTGTTGTGAAAATGTAAAAATTTGTACGAAATGCGGCCAAATGACGGAAGTGTCATATCCGTGTGATAAGTTAGTTTGGGATTCTTGCGGGAGTTAAAAATACAGAAATATAAGTCTTTGTTGGATATTTTGTAGTAATAAAACACTTTTAAACACGCGGGTGTAGTTGTAAATAGCATGGAATAAAGCTAGAGTATTACTGCTACTATTTTATATGACAAAATTTTGTTTTTTTTTTAGATTAATTGGAAAAAATCTGAGGTTTATTCAGTTCAGTGCGTAAATTATTATTAGCTAGGTAAAAGTTATTTTCAGATTATGTTAAATACATGTCGCCCAGTGGTTGATTCGTCCAAGCTAAATAGTAATTGTTTTTTTGCATAGGTTCTAATAGTTAGAGTACAAATAAAATGTACAACAAATTGAAAAATAAAAATACTAAAGTGTGGGGTAATTTTACTGCATCTGGCAATCAATCTGGAACACACACATGGATGTGTCGCCGCCATTACTAGGCTTCACTCAATGTTTAGGCGATATTCCGTCCGTCTTTTTTTAGGTCCATGTATATATAATACACAAATTTCTTTAGATAACTGAATTTTCAACATCACACTTCTCGAATGTTCTAGAACGTTCCAGAACATTCTATAACTTCTGACCATACGTACGGCGTAACGGCCAAGTGTACTCACACAGGTGCATGTGTGGATTTCAGCGTGGTGTCTGCAATCAGGCTCATTTACTTATGAGTTAGAAATTCCCGAATGTTCTAGAACATTCTAGAACGTCTCTCCATACGTATTTAAGGCTGAGTGTAGCCACAATAATGGCACAGGTGTGTGGATTGGAGCGTGGTGCCTGCAATCAGGCGGAAGCGCAGGAAATTTGCGGTCGCGCCGTCACATCAGCTAATCAGCTGCTGGAAAATTGATTTATCTTATTCAGTATTGGTGTTATTGCTACGTGTGGTTACTAGTTACAAGAGGCGTTTTTTATAATTTATAAACATGTCTAATCTAATTTATAATGTATAAACATGTAGACGGTCACTAGTTCTATTATAATAATATTATAGTTCTCTCTCGTGAACCATAACTTATTTTAAACCTTTGTATATCTATTTGGTACGAATTGCAATGAAATTAGCATGGCTATAAAATAATAGGTCAAAGTATTTCTTTTACGCACAGATCTTTCTCTATAATTTTTATAATATTAAAGTCTAGTTGACGCTCAGCTCAAGTTACCTTTGTAATAAAATAAAAGACTAGTGGCCTTGAAAAGAATTCTCTTCAAAATACCTTGTTGATGTTAGTCACTGTAAGTGTTTTATATATATTAGTTTTATCATTTGCATTCGAAAATGCGTTATTTTCGAAAGTGTTGATTTATGATTTGACAAAATCATAGGTAGGTACATATTTTTTTTACAGATAAGTACTTGATATAAGGTAGGTACTATGATACCTACTTCGTAAGTCATATAAACTACCAGTATATAAACGTATATCACTACATAGTATAAAACAAAGTCGCTTTCTCTGTCCCTATGTCCCTTTGTATGCTTAAATCTTTAAAACTACGCAACGATTTCTGATGCGGTTTTTTTAGTTAGAGTGATTCAGGAGGAAAGTTTTAGTACATATATAATTTATTAGGTTTTAGACAAAGCGGGCGGAGCCGCCGGCGGTCATCATCAGACAGATGCGATGTGGTCAAGTTATTCTGGAACACACGCGCAACCGCAAATACACAGGGATCATTTTAAAACTTGATAATTTTACCATTTTTACATGCTTTATTATATCCGTTTCCTGCTTTTGATTGTTTTTGAAGGTAACGATTATTGGTTATATTGTGTGTTTGTATGATATTTTGTATTCGTTAGCTGTTTTAAATTTGAAAGCTACTTGTTCTTAGAACTTTTATTATGATGCATATTTATTATTTACAAAATAATGCGAACATAAATACAATGTTTTAATTTAAAGGTGGTCTTGTTATCCAATTGGACGGATATCTTACGAATAACCGGATTTCTGAAAGTTTACAATGTATATTTAGTTTTAGCACCACGACACACGAATTTTTCTTGTACACAAGCAACACAGTTTTTATCCTAACTTTTGTAGAATTATGTTTGCTTTATTTGTAATCGAACTAACGGTAAATATACCGTTAGTTCGTTTTCAGAATAATAATTCTGAATTTTAATCTAAATTATTTACATCCGTTTCACCTATTAACGATGAGCCTGCTCTGCCTTGCCAGACTAATAATAATTTCTACATGTTTATTCATTCATACAATCCATATAATATACATCTACCTATTACACATAGACATATATCCAGGATAAACATAGGTGTCCTTAAACGTATTCGTCCAGGAGCAACTTCTGTTCGAGCCTATTCAAAGACTTGCCACCAGGGAGATAAGCCATATCTTATCAGTCCAATTAATCCTAAGTACGTGTGGACTATTAGTACATTTTACTGTCATGGCTCTGTTAATTGGCTCTCAAAATAACCTGGTCCAATACGTGACTAAATTCGCTGAATATACTAATAGAAATATATGTTCCTTCATTTGTTATTATCGGGTTGTCAGCTGATGGCTTTAGGTGGTGCTCATGATGTTTCAGATTCTGCAAATTTTTATGAAAACTTAACGTAGCGTAAAATAATTCTGGTATTCAAATAATTAGGTTCATCTCATCTGTATAACAATAAAGTTTATGTACTGTAATGTCAAATGGTGAGGCACAATAAATTACCAGGACCCATTATTGAATATAAATATTCTAAATATATCTACTTTATTATCTATCTGTTTAGCGATAAAAAGATCGCGTGTAATAAAACGTACCTATAGCATTTCATTTGGATATTAATTAAAGACAAATGTGGAAGGGTTCTTGTTTCTTTGATTTATGTTTGCGAGATACATTTTGTTGAAACCTATTATGATTTTACGATGTGAGGCACGCAAGCTTTACCCAATTTTAAGGAAGTAATTGGTATTAGTATCAATTTTTAAATCAGAAAAGTATAGCTGTGTTTTATTAAATATGAAATTAACTTCTGAAATTAGCTTATGTTTATGAATTGGTCTCTATGTTACTTGCTATTTTCTGTGATAAGAAATTTTCTAACCAAAGTTCACAAAGAAGTTGGTAGAAGTTCTCAATTTGTAGCGTACATTCACAGGTCCTTGGTTCTTTTCCATGTCCTAAACCTTTATCTCAAATATTAACCAATACCTAATAGATAAATGTAATCACATCCCATAACATACACCAATTAGAAAAGACAACAGCTAGGTACAACTATTAAAAAAAAAAAACTTTCGTTCACATAATTTGTATTCAAACAATTATTTGAACCAAAGTTCTATAGGTACTGTCTATCAAGTACAAGATTTTTTTAAGTACTTTTTTACATACCTATACAAACTGATCTCATATTTTCAAGGCCTTTTCAAGCATTGATTTGATGCGTGTATTTCCATCTGATACACTTCGAAATTTAGGAAGTGTTCAGATCAAAATAATTTTCATGCTGAACAATCATTACAGTCTTGTTAGTAATAATTTATAGAAAGTTAGGAAAAATATATTTTGAGGTTATATTATAGCGAGGTCATACGTAAGCAGAGTTCGTCACCACGCCGCAAATTGATTTAGTGAACGTTGCGACACATCGGGGTTCCGCAGGCAATTGTTGTAAATTATAGTAAATAAAGCCAATAATATATAGACACTTTAACGTCTTGTGGTAATTGGTATGGTTATTTTTTTAATCTGTTAAAGCATACCTATACTTATAAATTGACACGTGTAAATACAAGCATGATACCTATTAGCTACCTAATATTTAAAACAATTAGTTCTAAATAACTGTGTATAATCAACTCAATCATGTTATTTTTGGCGGATGACCGTCAGGTCTGAATACGTAGCTGATAGAATAAATCTCTAAAGAATTAATAAATAGTTTTCCTTCATTATAATACACCTATTTTTATGCGTTTTACGATGTTAATATTTTTGTCGTGAAAATAAATTTTAAGGGGATGAATAATTCTTCATTTTGGGAATTGAAGCTGCGGTCAGAAAGCGCTATAGAAAGCATCATTCGACTTTCAACGATAAAATTTATTTACGTTATAAACATTTGAGTATTTTATACGGAACCACGCACAGAAACCGGCTCGCTCTTTCCATCTTTCCGTTCAACACTAAAATTAACCGATGGATTGTTATTGGTTAAATTATTCACGCAGCGTTCGATGCCTTTAAGTGAATTTTGTGATCGGCCATCGGTTTTTTATTCCTCGCTTTTATAAATTAAGCCACAGTTAGAATATAGCCAAGCTTGTGTTATTTACATCTGTAGGTAGAAATTTTCTAATAATATTTGTTTGTTTGAAGTATCATGGGGAACCTGAAGAACCCTAAAGAAATTGTTGACTGTTTTTTCCTTAGTTTATCTGTATACGATGGAAAGCAACAAGTTTTATTACTACTTACTTAAAGTAGAGACTCTACAGTAGAGTCCGAATACACTGACTAAATTCAGGGTACTGATTTTCACAACGATTACCTAATCGTACCCTAAGTAAAATCAGTACCCTAAGTAGGTACTTAGGTAATAATATTTTTTAGGTAGTTTATAAAAAAAAAAACAAAAATATTTTACCTTAAAGAAATAAACTTAATACCTACTACACAAAAAGCAATAGTTGAAAATAATAACAGTCCATTAACAAAATGGCTGCCAAATAGCGATAATTATTTTTAAACTAAAACATATTCAGTAGATTTTAATTGTAAGTTACGCAATTTTGCGCCATTCTAGAAAATATATTTCCGTTCATAATATTGGTGATTATTTTTTCGACCCAAATATCGACCAATAGAATTGCACCATTCGACGTCACGTGGTACAACCTACATGGTAATAAACTGATAATTTTTTGAAAATTTTCTCTGGTCGTTGACGTCAAACTGACAGGTTGAATTCAATTGTGAAATTATTGGCCGACATTTGGGACGGAAAAATAATCCCCCGAATACCACACGAGCTTCAAAATTATCTGGCATTTCCCTCAAGGTTCCCTGCAAACAAATAAAGTCGTCAAGTTTTTCAGGAAAAATCACTCGCGCTTCGCGCTCGTGATTTTTTAACCTTGACTAAAAACTTGACTCCTTCATTTGTTTGCAACGAACCTATCGGAAAATACCCGATAATTTTGAAGCTCTTGTGGTATTATAAGTGATAATTGGACAGAAAATCTAATAAATAACCTTCGGTATGCTGGCTGAGAATTTGTTTCATAATATGCGAGTTATTTGATTTCGTTCTTATAAATTTTCTTTAAATACTAGCTTGGACATGCGGTTTCGCTTTCGTAGAACCTGAATAAATAAATTTGATTTATGAAAAACCTTGTCTTGCAATTTACTAGATTTCCGTCCGCGGCTTCGCCCGCGTTTTCAAAGAAAATCCCACATAGTTCCCGTTTATGTGGGTTTTCCGGGATAAAAAGTAGCCTATGACTTATTCTGACTCTTCAGCTACATACCAAATTTCATTGTAATCGGTTCAGCGGTATTTGCGTGAAAGTATAACAAACATCCATCCTCACAAATTTTGGCATTTATAATTGTAGTAGGATAGTAGATACTTTACAAATTCTGTTTGCTCTTCCTAACCCTCAAGTTATAAGTAACTCTACATAATAATCAATGGTATAAACAATTATTGATAAATAACAAATCTAATAATAAAAAAGAAGACGGGTTGCACTCCGGGAGTGCCGGCAGAAGTGAAAACTTGATTATTAACGTTCAGCATGTTTGATATATTGGAATGGTATCCGTCTTACGCATGGAATATAAGGGCTAAAAAAAAAAAAAAAAAAACATCCGTCTTACGCTTTTTCGATCAGGCCACGTGTCCTGACGCGAGTTTAAGATTTTATACCCAACGCCGCTAAAGAAGTTTTCACTTCAAAAATAACAATAAATCCATACTATCCATTACGTGATTATCACCATTCGATTTTCGTAAAAGGTAACAAAATAAAGGCAAATATTAGTTAAGTTTTGACGACACGGAGTCACGTAAGCGCAAACTGCTAAAACCTTTTAGTTGGTAATTTATTTCAAACTATTTTCAACTAATGTTTCGTCATACGTGTTTATAACTTACAAGGGTATCGAAAATTGTCCTTTTAAGGTTACATTTTATACAATCAAACAGTAATTGATCGAAAGGTTCCTTATTGTCTTTACTTTAACTAAAATGTTCGAGGTAGTTTAATAAAGCTGTTTTTTTATTTCAGGACAATTTTTCACACACGGCACGATCTGATCCCCTACTAAGCTTTCGCTTGTGTTATGGAAACCAGATGGCTGATAAAAATACATATTATATACCTAATTTTTCTAAATTTACCTTCCGTAATAAAAAATGTAACAGTCTGTTTGTGCACTAGTTACTTGTAAGAAATTGCTATTGAACAAAAAAAGTTGCCATCTGCATCTGATATCCTCTTGTTTTAAAAATTTTTACAAAAAAAAAAATCGTTTATTTTCAAGTAAACATGGTATACATATGTGTTAATATTCTATAACTACATATCAACTACATTGATTGGTACTTCTCAAAATACGAGAGTACGATATTGGAAAGATTGAAAGAACCTACCTAAAAAAAACTAGTAATCAAGCAAAGACGAAAGATATTTACACAAAATAGAAATAATTACTAACACAGCTTTTACTTTCGTTGCTTCTAAACAAAGCAGTGATTCTAGCACTAGGAAAGCGCTAATAAGCATTTCTGAATATGTTATAAGACTGTTAGTGGCTATAATTACGTTTAGCAATACGATACTTCTGTACGGAATGTGATGTAGACCTATATATATTACATAGACGCGCTCGTACAATAATTTCAGTACATAATTCTTAACGGACTTTAGAATCGATTAGATCGATAATCTAATCGTCGAACGTCTTCTTTTGTAGTTTAGATATGAGGTGTAGAATTAGATTCTCGTGCCTCTTTCTATGGGGTAAATGCATTATTATACCTTTGTTTAATAAAACGCATGGCAATGTAATGAATAAAATGCTTTTAATCAAGAGGATGATGATTTTTACGTTGACGAATCCTAGTAAAGTTTTATATTCCGTGATTAAAGTAGTACTTAATATAAAAAAATATAAGTATAATTTTAATTTTTGATATCAATATCTAACTTAGATAACAAAAAAATAAATATCGAAGTTCTAGAAACTACCTAACTGAACTGTGTAGTTCGACAAAATATCATCTATTCTAATTTTATCATTTGACATTCCAAGTATAACAATAAATAACTTTCATTGACGTAGACATGTCTATATCTTCATAGCTCTGCAGCTACCGGCGTCGCGACATGTCACTTCAATGGACGCCCGTATTCCTACTATGTATTTACATATTTAATGACGTAAAACGCTCAGAGTTCGCTTAATGAGATACACTATCGACTTGAATAAGCGTCTCATTGCTTTGAAAATACTGGATTTAGGTGAAGTGAAAATAATATAGTGCATGATGATTGCTTTTGGATAATTACGATTTTATGTTTATATTCGTGTAGTTACTGGTATTGCTTTCGCTGTAGTTTATTTGATTAAATACGTGTTGTGTTGATGTGTGAAAGGTTATATATCTAAGGGCAAGCATACTGCAAGATGCTAAAGAACACGTATGTTGAATTATAGAACATAATTTATTAATTGATGAAGATGTAAGCTCCAGAACCATTAAACAAAATTTGGAAAACTGCTAACACTACTACTTAAGCTACGCAAGTCTGATTAAGTTTATTATTAAGTTTTATAACACTTGACCTCGGGTGCAGGCTAGAATTTAAATATTTAAAATGAGTTATAATTAAAATTTTCGATTTTGATTATAATTTGCTACCTCGTTCTGTAACTGCTAAACAAATTAAGAAAGAAACAGAAGAAGAACAATAAAATGTGATCTGCAAATATTTCTATAGACAACGTTCATAACATTATTACAAGCCATCTATCTACAGATATTAATAGAACACGACACAGCAAACTACAGTTATCCGTTTTGACCAAAATTATCTATAAACTATTGGCTATTCATGCTCGCATGGCGCCATAATGAGGGCGGATCGCGATTGTCATTTGCGCTATTGTGCACTTTATATGGCGGGCATGCGTCGTCTCGTTTTGGACGTGTCTAAATACGCATAGATCTATGCGCGCGGTGTCCTTTGAAATTTTGTGTTGATCTGTGCAGTTTGTGTGCTTTATTTTATCTGTGGCTTAATGTGACGGTTGTGACAGTGATTATGTTTTTAGGTTACGCGGTTTTATGTGACAGTAAACGCAACTCGATTTTTATTTATTTTGCTGTAGTTTTTTTTGATCAATCCTAAAGTTAAGATTAAACGTTAAAAATAATTAAAATGAAGTAAATTTGTGAAATTTGAAAAAAGTGTTCCTAATTACTGTCAAAATTTATACCTATAAAGCGTAGCGTTGAATATGTTGATACCTTAGTTGATACTTACACCCGTATTCACAAACGTTACTGTGAGGTCTCATAGTAGGCATGGACGCATAGGGGTAGCAAAATCATTTCACAAACAATACTTAAGTGGTGAAGCGCACTATGCGCTCAATAAACTGAACGCACAGCTAAGCAACTTCGTTAGCTACTTTAGACAACGCATAGTAGACCAAAAACAGGCCACGTGTACAAAACGTGTGAAGTTATATTTTTTTGTCGTCTTAATTTGTTGTTACTTTCGACCTCAAAATGGATTATAGCAGTGAAGAAGAATTCGTAATTATAAAGACAATAATAACAAGAAAAGTGGTAAGTACGGGACTTTCAAGATCCTTTTGATTACTATAGTTCGGAAGAGTTTAGAAAACGTTATAGATTTTCGAAAGATGTTGTTTATATATGGCTGTGAGTTGAAGGCAACAGTCAAGTCCTCCCAAGCTTGCTTTTTTAATTCAATATTTTTTGAATTAGTTCGCTTGTCTTCAATAATGGGTCGGTCTCGTACTAGAGCCACGATTAGTTCCCTTTCCTACGTGGTGAATGGTATTTTCTTAGAACTGGAATACAATTATGTACTCATATTGTTTTATACGTCACTCAAAATTTTCGTTTAAGTTTTCCTTAGTTTGCCAGTCAATATGCCATATCAAATAAAAAAATAATAGCAAAGTAATAACATAACAATGTTTAAACTTAGGTAATTTGTGAAGATAGTAAAACAAAATTTCTCTGACCACATTGCGTCCGTAACGTTATTTTTTTTATTTCCAGTCACGTGGTGCTGCGACATTTTAAGTGTAAGCTTATTATATGAAAATTACCACGACAAATCAAATGAACAATGTTTTTAAACAAACGGTTTGAGGTTAATTGATTGTCATTTACTCCTGTCAAACTCTACCATGAACTTAGCAATACAAATGGACCAATCACATGTCGCCATTTTACGCAGTGCGTTTGCTTTGCCAAGCATTACTTAAGTTTTGTCTATGAATAGAAAGGCTCGATGAATGGAACGCACTGAGAAGTGTTACCCTTTGCACAGTGTTGATGCTTTACTTAGGGAAGTACTGTTTGTGAATACGGGTGTTACTTCCTCTCTAACTACAATAATTAAAAATGACTTCCCAATAGTATAAAAAGCACATCTATATACTAATTATCTTTAATCCCTTACATTATTTGGAGTCAATAAATACTCGTAAAGATCCCATAACCCACAATCGTTGTGGGATAGGTGTCTCAAACATTCAGAGCAGCTCAAGCAGCTCAAGTTACGCTGGCCGGCGTTACGTATGGAGCTATGTCGTTAAGTTACAGCTTTCTTCTCAGTTGTTGACTTAATTAGTAACTTGGATATGTGAATGGCAGCGCAATGCTATTTCTGCGTAAATCGAACCATCGTTATTCTAAAAATATTGCCAACTGTCCCCTTGATGTTGAAATGTTACGTTTGTTGTACGTTGTAATTTTGTCCTGGCTAATAAGGTAAGGTCGTAAGGACGTTTGCTTCGTTGATTAGTTTGATGTTTTTGTAGTTTTTTTTTCTTGTGTAATGTATGCAAAGCACGAGTTATTTTATTCATTCATAAAATAAATAACCAATCCAAGACACTATTTAGTATTAAGTCATCTAGTGTGTTAATTGTGATCGCGATTTATTAAATACATATTTCTGGATATTTTACGCACCACCTAGCCCCAAAATACATATTTTTCTTTAAATTTCAAACAGAGACATAGAAAAATCTTTGTTCATCACACCAAAAGTGCTCGATATCAAAATATGTTAAGAATAAATAGCCGAATATTAAGTATATTAGTACACTAGCTTTCCGCCCGCGGCTTCGACCGCGTTTTCAAAGAAAAACTCGCATAGTTCCCGTTCCTGTGGGATTTCCGGCATAAAATCTATCCTATATGTTAATCCAAGTTACCCTCTATATGTGTTCATTGTAATCGGTTCAGTAGTATAAGTGTGAAAGAGTAACAAACATACACACACACATCCATCCTCACAAACTTTCGCAATTTATAATATTAGTAGGATTACTCTTGCACTCGACTCGTTAGTAAATAAATAATAATTTTACATAAAAATCTATTCAATGTAAGTACACAAGAATTTAGCTTTCAAAAGATAATTAGAGTTTGCATATAGTAAGCCATTGTAGACTATTCTTCAGAAAGTTGGAGAACTATCGCTAATAAGGAATAATTAACAAACAATTTGTATAGAAAACTTATAAAACTGTAAAGGAATTCTCGTACCTAGTAGTTTGGACGTCCTCGTTAGGAACACGAAACTATGCGAGATATCAGAAGGCGAAGAAGTAGAGGAATTTTCGCGTTAAGGCGATGTTCACTGGGAGATGTAAAAGCTTAAAACTATATGTATTTGATTTCTACAGTGAAGAGTATAAAATACGGTTCTTAAGAAGGAAAAATATAGACAGCTATCTTTATTTTACCTATATCTATATCGTAAATTTAGTTGTAATCTATCGCTATTTAGGTTTCCACGCATTTATTCAAATTCATATATCAGGTTAGGATCCCATGCTGACATGCGTAGCTGACTAAACGGTCTAATCATGACAAAAACTTTCAGTTTTATACAAGAAAAACACCATACGCAGCATGTATTTTATCATTTCTATCTAACATACTACTTATTTTTTTCATTATCAGTATTTCGTTGTATAGCACGCCCTGGGTCCAGCCTTTAAGAATTTATTAGCAGAAGTTCGAGTTACCACGACGCGTCTAGGCAATAACTAATTGATGTCATTAGTTCACCACGATGGCTGCTTGTTAGGTGACAAAATATATAACGCGTACATAAAGGATTTAATGGGCATTATTTAGAGGAAATGAGGCTTAAAATGTACGTATTTGGATGTATGTTTGTTTATCTTGACGTTTTCATTCGTAATTACGGTATAGTTAAGCGTGTGTATATGTTTTTTTTTGGTAAAGTCAATAAAAAAAGTAAACAATGTTTAATATTCATTTAATACTAGCTCTTTTTTTCTCATTTCGGAATAGCTACTCAAATAACTAGTAAGGTCATGCACTCTATCAATACTTACCAAGAAATGGTACTTACTAATTGATAAACTTTTCCTTCATAAAAATATTTAAGAATTGATACAAAAGAAAATTAATGACAAATACAAATTTATCCATTTGAAGCATGACCACTATTTACACTAAAATACCAATCACATTACCACACAACACCCGCCTTAATTAATATTGCGTGCGCATAGACAATACGCGTATCCATAAAGAATCAATAAGACTAAAACCGTGTTAAATCAACATTGGGCGAAGGCAGAGACAAGAAAGGAATCCGGCAATTTATGGTCTAGTTCGAGCAGAGCTAAGTAACCGTAGAGCGTAAATGATGCGTTCATATTTCATTGTCAAGGAGCGCTTTGTGTAAGCTAGATGGACTGGCTTTTTGTGCAGTGTACCTGGATTTGTGTTTCGTGGGTGCCTGGGCTTGTGGCGCCAGTTTGGTACTAAATAATAGGTAATGTGTTTGAGATACCCTTTACCAAAAAAAAAAAGATATTTCTTTAACTATTTTGCTAAATGAGTACAAAAAGGAGGAAGTCAAATGAGATTATTCAATTAAAAAACTTAGTAAAGTATTACATTTTAATAACGATTAACTTTCCAATACAAATACTTCTCAATTACAACATAAAAAATCTATTCTATAAATTCGTAACTCTATACATACAGCCTAATTTTATTAGAGGCACGCCCTCAGCCGAAAAAGGCGCGAAACACACGCGATATAAAAAATAGCGGTATGCAATTTGAATGCGTGAATTATTGTCTTTTGAGGAGGTATTATACACTGAAATACTGCTGGCAGCTAGGAATGTGGTGTTTGTCCAATTTAGAAATACAGTATGAATTGATATTAATGTGGTTTTGTGTCGTATTAAATAGCAATAAAGGGGATACATTGGTTTATAATAATTAATAAGTGACAATTTATTGTTTTTTTAACAACAATACTAGATATCTTTACGGGCCGGATTGTTGCTATGGTTACTAAATACTACCATTTTTACCTCCATTTTTGTAGCAAGCAAAGCAAGGATGATTCTATCTGGCTCCCTTATTAAATTATAAAAACATCACTGTGAATTCCGCAATAATCGGATTATTAAATACTACCCGTTCGATTTTGCCGCTTGAGTAGACCCGGTTTAAAAGTATTAAGCATATTTTGCTCAGGAATAAAAATAATTAATACTATAGTATTCCGAAACTACTGGTAGAGTCTAGAGCCAGACTCTACGTCTAATAGTAGAAGGAGATAGTATTTTGTAAAAACAAACAAACAGATAAATATTGCCTGTCTTAGATCTACTCATAGAATACATAAAGATTTCTGTTAATCTCACATGTAATTTTGTATTTTGTAAATAATTTATACATCTGTTTATCCTTTACTGTCATTTACTCCTGCTCGTTAGAATTGTAAGGCGAATTTAGATAAGAATTGTTGTTTTTATGCCGCAGTATTGAGATTAGTCCGTTTATAGATATAAGTAGTTCAGACACAATAGTTCTCTTGCATAATTAAACCTTTTTGTAGTGACAAATGCCACACGATAATCCGACAAAAACAGGTGTTTTTGCATATCCTTGGCGGTCAAGCTCAATGCTCTATAAAATTGGTTAATAACTTGACATTGCACTAATAGGGATGGAATAGGAAACAAACAAGAACGACTTTTTGTTTAGTTTTTATTTTATTGTTATTGATTAGTCAATAATGATATGAGCTAGTTCTGCTTTGTGGTTTTACCTATGGCTTGATATACAGGTGGGTGAGTTTTGATTGAAAATTAAATTAATACAAAGTGACAGACGTATGGACGCTTGTTGTATGTTATTTAGATCTTTATTCATAAAATTATAACGATTAAAGTAATTAACAATAAAAATTTCGCATTTTTGCTACCAGTAGGTAACTAGAGCAGGGAAAACGTTCTGTGATAAAAAATTCTTCTTTCAATCTATCTACTATTTTTTTAGTAAATAAAATACATAGAAGCTCTACGAATAAATACTACGTTTATTACTTACCTTATACCTAGGTGTTTCAATACTACAACAAGTTTCGTATAATTTTGTTTCCTTTGGAGTTCAATGTCGTTGTATCTAAAGAGAATATATTGTGTTCAATTCTGCTATAGAAATATAATGCTGCGTTCAACTCTGCTATAGTATGCTAATCTCCCACTAAGCCTTTACCATATGATCCAATATGAGCTCTTTAAACACATCTTACAACTTTATAGCCCACGTTGTGAAAGCTATAAAAATATATGCCTCGCTTAAGACATACCATAAAAATTACGATACAAATCCCGCCTTGAAACAGTATCCATTGAATCTATTGGAATTATTATAACCAGTCATTTCTAACGCAAAATATACGCTACTTCGCGCCATAACTCCGATACACAGAGTATGCAAATGTGTGTAATAATGACTTGAAATGGCGCGTTTTGTCAGACAAATATATGAAACTCACGGCTTATTACGTCAACCGATTTTATGTGACCAATAACAGTTTATCGGTTCGTAATTCTAGCATTCTATTTAAGTGCTATTAAATGTTGTTCCTCGTATGATGTTTGTATCAGAATTGCTAATAAAGTTAGGTATGTGTGCCACGCTCAGTGGCGCCCCCATACCCTGAATGTTTCGAATAAATTAATGGACAGTTTAAGTGGATATTTTGATGTGTGTTTTTCGTGGGTGTTTGCGAATGTGTTTGTAGGTGGTTTTATGTCTAGACGGTTCGTTATGAAAACCGTTAATTAAGAATATTATAACTGGAAATATAAATATAAATTATAAATAAACCTTTATCAATTTTAATGTGTGGGATTATTAAACTAAACTATTAGGTAGCTGATTTTACTGGATTTATTTTATTGAATTATTGGTGTGCCAGCAATAAATCTTTTTCTATGCACTTTTTTTACTTTCGTTATGTCAGACAAATATCTCCTCTATGCAGATTAGAGGGTTAGGGTCGTTTTGCAAATTGCAATATATATAACGATTCAGGTGCCAATTTTAAGGTCTATTGACTGATTAATATCATAAAAAATACGTAGACATTGCATTGCTTTAAGATATCATTACAGACAGAACAATTCAATAATATACCACAATAAAACGAGTTTAAATTTTATGCATTTACAAATAATACAATAATTCAAATTCAAATTCAAATTCGTTTATTCAATCAAACTTAAATATTATAAACAAGTTCCATAGGATTTACGAATGATTTTTACACTAAACCATGTCCCATTTAACGTATAATGCAAAACGTATGCAAAAACTAGTCATAAGTGAGCAGAAACCCGGTAGCCCATGTAACCAGAACACTAGATAAGCTTCTAATCAGCTCATTGATAGAACGTTATCACGCATGCAGTTTATGGTCCATTCGCCGGCTGATCTGAAGATTTTGTCCGCTAAGTGCTGATAATGCCTTCAATAGATAGTATTTAAAATGGGATTACTTCCTATTTGGTTGGTTGGTGTACTGCCGGTTTTTATACTGTGCTTTTAGATTCTGGGTACTGGAAACGGCTTCATTGAGAAAGGTATTCTTTTTATTAAGTTATGTGAGGATCAATTGATGCTTTTGAGGAGGTTTTTTAAAACGCATTTGAGGTGATTTTTTTCCTGTGCTGACGTTCGCTGAATAACGTCACAACACGGAACTGTAGAATTAACGTTTTCTTGGGCTTTTACTTTTTCTTTGGGTTTTTAGACACATTTGAACTATAGGACAATTTGACTTTTCTGTGTTCGTGACTCCTGTCCTGTCTCTATATTTCTATGTTATTCAGTTTCTGAAAAACTGTTTTTATACGAATCGCAATTAAATAATTGAATTGAACTGTATCTGTGACAAATATTATGATACCATATAATTTTCGAGAGGTTTTACAGATGTTACCTTATACAGTATCATAACATTTTACAGAGATAGGTAAAATATAATTAAGTTATGTATCTTAATAGACAACTGTTGATTATTATATTAGTGCTTGGATTGAGTATGCATTTAAAATAAACCGTCACTTTCAACCTTTCAGAACACAAGAGGAGAATGACTCTTAGATACTAACTTTTATATTTACGGTGTTCAGGCATAACTTTTCTTTTAGTATGATTAAATACCACATTACTTGAGCTACATAGTGTTCTACTTAAATTAACGGCTCAAATCCGCCTATTTCTTGTTACCTTTACGATCATCAATAAAACAGCAATGACATAAGGTCCAACTACTGCTAGTTTTAATTAGCTCAATCGTGGAACGGCTCTTTAATCTAGATACCCATTATGACTTTAAACGCATGTATTTTGAATAAAGGGCGTATGGAATGAACGGTTTTAATGCAGATTCAATTTGCCTCCTTTTCTGTGTTTATTTGTCGCTTTATAGTTTTTATGTTAGTTAACTGATGATGAAATTATTAAAAAAATTAAAAGTGGATCTAAATGTAATTTTCAGATACTGTATTTTGAAGTTGTTTTAAAATTTTATTGTGTTATAATATTCCACTTTTATTGCAATTTATCAGCAACTAGATAGGAAAATATAGATAAATAAAAATATAACTAGATAGGAATCAGATAAGACATACGACTTAGCATCTATCGTCACAAATTATTTACTACGACATTAGTAGAATACGTTAGAATGGGACTAATATAACAAAACTATCCCAAAACCATATGTTTACTAACAAAACTTCGTGATTTTAGTCAATTCCAATTCCCTATAACGTTGCCAAGGTACATGTGGAGTCGTGTACAAGTATTGCATGTCAACAATAAAAGTTTAGCGCGGACGCAATCGGCCAATCTCGTCGTGACTGTACGAGATAAGTGGACATGTGAAGTTACACAAACTGTTAGGGTGACGCCACATTACGTTGGAGCGAATAGTGGTGGTACAAAACGGTCTGGATATTGCGTGGATTGGTACTGGAGACAGAGGTAGCGCTGGATGTGGTAAAGGTAGTAGGATGGTAAAGAAAAATTTCTGTCTTAAATTGTGCCATGTTGCAAATTAATGCGATGCTAGGTGAAAATGTCAGATTGATGCTAAAGAGACTTATCTAAATAATCTGCTTTGTGAGATTTTATTTACTGGCTATACGAATAATGTAAGTTGTAAAGGTACATAATGATTGTTTTAATGAAATCCATGAAGTTGAGACCATTTTTATGTTGATAACCTAGAACATTCTTATATCCATCAACACGTACGCGTGAGGATTCATTAAGAGCAATTTATTTTTCTGAACAACAAACTGGTTTCTAGGTAATATGACTTATAATCATTTTACCCAATACTTATAAAATTAGTAACCAACTACTTATTACTATCAACTCGGTACGAAAACAATGTGATCCTTCCCAATCTCCCCGCACCCTATCGCCATATTATCCGCTCTCAGAACATAACGTTTATGCGCCCGTAACGTATAAAACGGGTGGTATTTAGACAATAGTTACCAATGTAAAGTTCACAATAATTTCACAACAACATTGTTTCGTAAGATGTGTTCATTACTGCAGAATGTTATTAATATTCAATCGTTTTATATCGATCGAATAATCTTGGTGGAAATCGATTATTGGCTTGGTACTTTTGATGTGTAGTTCAGTATAATTATATGAGGGTTGAGATGATGTCCATTTCATACATTGGTTATGAGAGTCAAATGACAAAGATGATCAGTCTGCTGTGACTGAGAAGTTTGTTATTAGTTTTTACTGGAGTTTTGACCCAGGACTACATAAATAGTTCTTAAGATTGCATGCTGACTACTCTAATAAAGTATGCGTGAGCTTTAGTAAGTGTCACTATATATCTATTTGTATTAGTGTAGAGCATAAAAGAAAAATTGGTTTAATTACCAGCTATTTAAGATGTATGAAATAAGGATATCCTTAACGTCGTCGACGCCTGGAACAAAATGTGAAAATTCAATGAAGACAATCTCAGCTTGGGATTAAGGTGTAATTTTTAAGATTTTTTGTTAATATTTATTTGGTAGTTTTACAGGTCTAATTGCAATAGTCTTTCGGAACTTTGTCGTATGTGAGTAGGTATATTCATCACGAAAGGAGCGACCCTGAATTATTTTAAAAGTTTTCATGAATACAAAATTGACACAATTAATTTAAAATATGGTCAAACGAATTGTCAAAATCAGCTCAACCGACTCAATCGTCGACTCAGTCTTTTCAAATAGCTCAAGTAATAGAATTACAATCATAAACACGAAAACAGATAACCCCAAAGCCTGTTATTGTAAAGTAGCTAAAATTCGAAACTGATCTCTTTACAAGCAACCTTCAAGTTAATCGAATGCAATCTGACAAAATATTGTATTTAAATTACGAGCAATGTTAATGATAATAGCAAATGCATTAGATTGGTTGGCGCTGCGCGTGCGCACAATGTACAGATAATCAGGTGTTACCCGGTACCCCATATACACGCGAAACCATTGGGTTATACAGGTTGCCTTAAATATTACGTATTTCAATGTAATGTATCATTTTTTATAATGTAAAAATACTATAACTGTTTGATATAATAACTTAGATGTATTTATGTCCATCATTTAATTGGTCAAAATAGGCTATTCATAGAAGAAAAGAAAAATAAACAGAATATTATGTCAAGTTAAATCTAGCGAGCTTAAGCTAAATACTCTACGGCTTTTTGGAAAAACTAACCTTATCTCACACTTTCGGGTTTCATCATCAGATCATCTGTGGTATCCATATTATTATATTTTCAACTGATGACACCGTTGCTGTTCCATGGTAAAACAATGAGAGAGAGAATCAAGCAAAGAATTTTACACCATAACATCTGAACCAAATAAAGCCTGCTAAAACTTCAAATAGCCACCGTTGCAGTTGCCAGGTTTTGCTGTAAAATTAGAAGTGGGCAAAATGAGTAGGTAAGTTTTATTTCATACTAGCCTTCCGCCCGCGGCTTCGCCCGCTTTGTCTAAAACATAATAAATTATATACTAAAACCTTCCTCTTGAATCACTCTATCTATTATAAAAAACCGCATCAAAATCCGTTGCGTAGTTTTAAAGATTTAAGCATACATAGGGACATAGGGACAGAGAAAGCGACTTTGTTTTATACTATGTAGTGATACATTTCAGCTAATTTAAAGTATGTTAAAACATCCATTTGCTCACACTAGATATATTAAGGATCGGAATCAGGCTGTAGCGTTACGGTACATTGTCCTTCGTACCGTGGGCGCTACCGGTCGCCCACGGGCGCGGACACGTTGGATACAACTATACTAGATGCAGTGTCCATATAGTTGCAGTTTTCGGGATATTTTCATATTAAGTATTTCAATAAACTAGACAAGAAAATCAAATCTATCAGTATTGAAATATTTAAGCAATAGATATATTAAGGATCGGAATCAGTAGCCCCACAGCCGCGGACACGATGGATACAACTATACTAGCTGCAGTGTCCATACAGCTGCAGTTTTCGTGATATTTTCAAAGTGAGATAAGTATCTTAATATGATAGTTAAGAAACAACTTGCTCTAGTGTCAATAGAGGTGAAGGTTTAGGGATATTTTAAAAGTGTAATAAGTATTTTAATATACTAGTTAGAAGGTACGACGTAAACGAAGGCGGTACGAGTAGCTAGTTCTTAATAAATGTGGGAAGTTTCTCATTTATTTTACCTCAGAGACAGAAACTTCATAATATTGTTGAATAAGCTTAATCCTCGCTATAATCAGAGATTGATCGTAATTTAACATCTCTCACTTGCATTCCACTGCACCTATATCATGACGTGGAGAGAACATTATGCGATATGCACCAGAAAATTATCCACAAGTTCTTAATTTATAAGATTCCGTTACCATGGTAACCCTATTAACAGATCTAACAGGTACCCGTATTATTATTGTATAACGTTATATTAAAAGCAGTGATTGTTCCGTGGTTAATGACCTCGATTTAATCGCTTATTTTGCTTGCGATGTTATGAAATTTCTGTTTTGGCTTTTTCGAGATTTGCGTTTAGATTTAATTTAATATTTTGATTTGGAATATTTGTTATAAAGAAACAAATAACTCATAAGGTAAATAATTCAATAGGTTCATATATTTTGCGTCAATACTTATTTAGAATTTTCTATTAAAGCAGCTGAGATTTGAGAGGACAGTTTGATGATATAGAAAATCAATACTCAAGTTATTTTAGGTACTTAATATTGGCAATACAATATATGTACATAATATAGAGGGGTATAAGTCAAATAATATATTTGTAATCTGTATCACTGATCTATTGAAGTGAAACTTCTTTATCGGGGTTGGAAAAAAATTTAGTGTAACATTTTTTCGTTACGCGTGACATTTTGCCGTTACGCGCCATCTTTTTCTTATCCCTACCACGCGTGATTCGACGTATTTCTGTAAAGTTGCATATAGTAAATTATTTTTTGAAAAATAAGGTCATAAAGAAGTTTCACTTCTTACGTGTGTACACTAGTACACGCACACATTTTTTTCTAGGTATAAGGAGATTATAGTAAATCTTCTGTGCAGTAGAAATTGAAATCATTTTTCTTATTCTCTACTGCGTATCAAGCTATTATCTAAACACTAACTAATAAGTAGCTAGTTTTATTAAGAGGCCGTATCGATTTTAAGAGTGATTTTGACTTGTTTCTTTAATTCTTTAGGAGCTCGTTTAAAAAAACTAACTACTATGTTATATGAAAGTAATGGTATAATTTAAAATTCTCTAGAATATTCGATTATATAGATCTGCCGTAACAACGTTTGCGCTCCCGTATATAATCTAAAATTCTAGAGAACTTTAAATTATTCCATTTCTTTCATAAAACATATAATATGTATTTTTTTTATTGCAAATTTTTAAGCATTAACCTATCATTTAGTGTGTATTTTTTATTTTTTTTAACTCTGTTGTAAGAACTAGAAATTCGACGCCATATACGCATAAAATTTCATCAAAGTAAGGCTATTTTAACTTAGATGTTCTTTGAATTTTTCAATAAAAGTACATAAATTGCCTCGAACATATTTTAGGATGTCTCAGTGTCTTTACTGTAGTATATTTTATAAGAAAACTTCTTCTATTAAATTCCGTGTAAAATACAAAGACACGAACGTCCCGCATGGAAAAAATTGAAACACACCTTAGGTTATTGGCTATTAAACAAACTGGACAATGAATATCAATAAATTGTCTCGAACGTATTTTAGATATTGAATGAATCTTTAATTTAAGATATCATCACACATTGTTACTAATTTAGTTTTGTTAAACGAGCGTCTAAACAATTACAGAAACAAGTAAAAATCACTCTAAAATCGATAAGGACTCTTAAGTGGAAATCTTATAATTTATAAATCAATTTTGAAAATTCTTACCATCAGGACGTCCGGGTTCCACAGTACCGTTCGCCCGATCTACTAATAGGTAAACATAAATTAGTGAAATGAGAAAGTGGTTAAATTTTAATTTAATAAAACAATCCTGATGATATAACGAAGCCACCAAGCATCTCATACGCAATACCAGAACAATACTCAACAAATGTAATACTCCATATTTATCATATTGCAACATGAATTATGGAGACTCCATTTCGGTTACATTATGGAAATACGGACATAGTATACTATCCATAGACACTAAGCTTTTAGACCATAAATATATCTTAGTTCGATTGTAATGTAAATCTGGCATGCATGTTGCATGCATGCATTGGAATCACTAACGAATTCATGCTTTGTGATTAATGATAAAGCGGGACATGTAGTATAAATCTTTGGTTTCATATTTTCGTGTTCAACTACAGGCAAATACATCTACTCTTTAAAAAGTTTAGGACTCAGTAGCAACTTATAGCACCGGATATTGGGCAGTGAATCTCCCGTGAAAATTGAACCACGCGATTAAAAATTTGGTGGGAACGTCATTCACTTCTTTTAGTTTGAAGTTTATTATAGGTTAAACTTTATTAAAGCGCCTATTCGGGACTTGCACACAAAAATAGTTAAAGATCGTCAAGGACTCAAACTAAAATTCTCTGCATTCCATAAATCAAGCCTAATTTTATTTAGGTAAATGGCTACTGCAAGTACATGAATATATTCTGTGCTTTATAATATATACTCTAAGATTCTATACATTGCTACTTCCTACTATATTAACTTGTATGTATGTATTAACAAAATGTCTGTTCCTACAGTTAATCTTAAATAACAATATTTAACTGATCAATCCGATTAACCGTTAAATACACACTAAGTTATGAATATCAGGTAACATAATAATATGCTTATTGCTACATCAGTTATGTAAACAAATATATAATGTCGAGGAAGTTAGAAGGTATTTATGTTGTTAGTGTCGCATATTTTCTATCTAGTGTGGGCTTAGATACTTGTATGAATGGATGAGGAAACGTGTAAGTTAATTATGTGCAGAAATTGTATTACGATTGCGTGTATTTAAGATGTGAACAGTGTAGTTATATGTTTTTCATTGTAGAGACTATTAATGTATTTGTCATTGTCCACTTATGACGTTTAAAAAAAAGAAAACGGTAGTGGTAGTAAAGAAACAAAAATTATTATTATTATGAAAACAAAAAAATCTGACTGCTAATAATTTATGTAGCTTATGTCACTACCACAGTTCTGAATATTATAACAACCTTAAAATTAAAAATTCGCTTGTTCGCAATCGGGTAAAAAAGTTTTAATTTATATCAATAATGTAAATATCATAGATTATTTTAGACAATAAGCAAAATATAAGTGAATATATGTGTCAAATATATATAGTATACTTTAGTTACTATCTATTATCTCTCCTATTAATTTGGAAGTCTTATGATTTGATTGAATGTGTCACCCATTGTCCTGCGTCTACGGAAATCCATGTTTTAGGTTCCGTAAACTTCAAAATTAAACGCAATTTCCTTTTAAGATTGCTATTTAGGAGTTTTAAAGAAATTTTAATAGAATTGGACTTTAAAAATTAAATTTTTTGGTCATCCTATTAGTTACCACCTCTCAGAACGATTTTTCATATATTCATATAGTTACAATACAATTGCTTGTTCTATAATATACAGGGTGTAATCGTTAAGTGTGCACAGGCGATTTTTCCGTAACGATTACAGATAACAAAAAACTTTAAACTGATATCGAAAGTACTTAACCTAATGAGTAAAATTGCCGTAATAAATTTTTAAAAATAAAACAGGAAATTTCAAAAAAATTATCTTAAAACCCTCCCATACATTTAGTATGAGATATGAATATCCCATGTACATTTAATATGAAAGATTATAGCTTTCTCTTTCTTTTTTTGGTTTTCTGCTTTAATTACTTCGCAAATTTGAAGGGAAGTTCATTTAGAAACTTTAAATAGAGCTCCTCATGGTATTGTACAATGAGGACGTCATTTCGAAAATCTGCTATGAATACAAAATGTATGGGAAATCAAATGTATGGGAGCGTTTAATGTAACATTTTTGGATATTTCTCGTTTTATTTTTAAAAATTTATTATGGCCATTTTACTCATTAGGTTAAGTACTTTCGATATCAGTTTAAAGTTTTTTGATATCTGCAATAGTTACGAAATAATCGCTTGTGCACACTTAACGATTACACCCTGTATAGAAAATATATAATTTTGTACTTTCCCTTACAGAAGACACTTCTGCAGTGATAATATTATGCTGGAAAAAATGACCATTTGAAAAACACTATATACTTAAGAACCATTGGCCATGGCTCGAGCTCGAGCCCGACCGTGTTTTCATTACTGCGATTATGTCCAGATATGTAAAAACCTTAAACTGCTACCACGAAACATTTCATTAGCCAGTACATGTCGACAGATTATCTAGGTAAATGGCGAAATGAGCTGGCCCTTAGATTAACCGTGGTGCGGTTGTGACGATGTTATCAGAATAATGTTAATTTAAATTGCACGGTTGATTTGTGGACACTGCACTGATTGTATACGGATGCAATTACAGTTTTGGGTTAGGTTTGGTTGGGATTGCTTGGAGGAACCGGGACAGTTTTCTGAAAGGGAAGATCGAGAGGATGTGTTTGAAAAGCTGTACGGTTAGTGAAATATCGAATATCTGGGTATTCTTTTCTGGAATTGTGGGAGATGGAAGGTTTATCGGTAGTAGAAGACAGTCAAATGTCCTGATCTTTTGCTAGGGTTAGAGAATGCTAGTTAGCTGGGTTTCTATTGTCAGTTGAAGCAGAAATTGTGTTTTTTATTTGTTGAAATAGGCATAGACTTGTGCATATCACACTATGCTTACTAATAAGAAGCCTCGAATATGATCTAATTGTAGATCTGGCACTTGGCAGTAAAGAAGATTGATTGCCTACTTGTCTATAAACAAATAACTAGTTAAAACTTAAAACACCTACGAAATATACTACTTGGTCCATTTAATAAGATATTTTAATTACAACGAAGTAGAGGATAAATTCTTCATCTTCATATAGAATTTACGAAATGGAAGAAACACTATTTTCCATAGTTTTACACTCGTATTGTGTGCAAATAGTAACGATAAGTACGTGTAACGCAGTATCTCTCATCTGCAAGGGCAACAATTAAGGTTTCCACACGAGTCGCACTGGTTCTGTTGATTCATGCTGCTGTGACAACATTGCAAGTTGCAACTAATGTAGTCCTAGAGATGTACTGAATATTTTCTGTATACAATTTTTATGATGCAAGAACTTGAATAAAAATGTGAGGTTTTAAAATGGTATGGAACTAGAAAATTTATAATCATACTAGCTGTGCCCCGCGGTTTTACCCGCATTGTTCCGCTCCTGTTGGTCTTAGCGTGATGTTATTAAAGCCATTCCCGATAAAAGGGCCGAATCACACCGAATTTTTCAAATCGGACCAGTACTTCCTGAGATTAGCGCGTTCAAACAAACAATCAAACTCTTGAGCTTATAATATTAGTATAGATTAGGTTTTATTATTAGTGACGAAAAGCCTTTAAATACGCTTTCGTAATTTTAGAAGCTCCGCTTTTGGTGATTTTCGTTTACTGCTTGGACAGGACTAAGTTGACCTGCCTCTAAATCTTCATTTAAATATTTTCATATTATTACTTTTGACAAACAGAAAATAGATTTCGAGGAAAGAGAATCTTGGCATAAAATAGTTGTAATAGTTGTAATTAATAATTAGGAGTATTCCAAGAATTTTCTGGAATGATTATTGAGAAATTTTGGGGTTTTATCAATTAATTGATTAAATATTCTGTCTTATATCGATCAGCCTCTGGTAGAAATAAGCGGTTTCATATGAAAAATATCAGGACGAGGACTTGATAACGATCATGACGGAGACGTAGCATGTCTGCTGTTTTCTCGTATGTTCTTAAAAATATCTACTCACTTTCGCTTGTTGTTAAGGGTTCGTTAATCGTGTAGTGTAAACACATTTTGTGTTTTCAAATCCAATGACATTTCTAAGATCAAATCTACCCTTGAACAATAGTAAATCCTTATGACGCCATAAACAATATTTCTCCCCACGTTTTTAGCTCTAGCATTCTAGTCATCTCTTGGACTATTTAGACACGTTCAAAGATTGTTATTTATTCGCAAAGTAGGTATGAGTTACAAAATACGGGATCACATTCGGCTTGACATTACCTTCTAACTGGTGACTGGCCACTTTGTGATGTGAGTAGGTAGGTATTAGAATGGCGTTTTGACCATTCATTTTGTATTTAGTTTGATTTTGATTCGATTATTGTGTCCAACGAGGTATTGTATATTAAGACATCTGTGATTTTGATATACAAATCTTATAATATGAGTTGTAGAAAATACACGATAATTAAACATATTGTTGGTCGATCGTGATAAAGTCATACATTTAATATAGTTAATAATATAATTGGAAAGATGAATGTTACTATTTCACTTAAAAATGCTTCAGCACTTTAAATAGTAACTAGTGCAAATTTAACACGTAGACCGGGTGCAATTAAATAGGAATGTAAATAAACATTTAAAATATTCAGTTCTTATATATCGATCTTCATCTCTTTTCGATATTATGTACTAAGTAACTGAAGATACCAATATGTAAACAAGACAGACGGTTCATGAACTACAAGATTATACTTTCGAAACTACAATAATTGCGAATCTTGTGAATCGTCCACCTCAGAAAACGCTTGACTAGAAGATTCATAATGCCAATTAAAATTAATTGGATTGTTTCATACCAACATATTATACGGTTTTCAACTAAACTAAAGTGCCTTCAAACTTTTGAAACTTGACCAAAATTAAGTACCTAAGACCACAAGGTGTATTAATTTTCAAATACAAAAAGAACAATCAAAATCGGTTCGCTCAATCGAATGTCCTGAGGTGTGGTACCAAAAAAGAGCATGTGTGCCGAGAACACGTGTCAGAAGTGAAACTTCTTTGGCAAAATTGAAAGATACCAAAAACGTCGCCTTACTCCATGACATGACGGTATTGCCACGACGCGACCTTGAAATTTTACTCTCAACGCGCCTTAAGAAGTTTCACTTCAAAAGAATCATCAAAATCGGTTCATCCAACATGAAACATGAGTCAAATCGATAACCTACTTTATTGAAGTTGAAAATTACTTCCAATGCCTAAAACAAGCAATTTGAGTACTATCGAATGAAAATATTAAACACAGTTTCTACGGAAGCGGGCCTCAAATCACCATGCATCAGGAATATCCATATCATGTTTATGTATAAGTATGATTTGTGTGTCACCGATCAAGCCGTCACCAATATTTTACCGTTCGTTAAGGCTCGTATAGGTAGACTATTTAATTGCTTACTGCTTTTTAGTTTAGCACTAGATTCTTTGCAGATTCTTCTTATGTAGTTTGATGAATAAGCTATCCAATTAGTATTAGTTTTTAACCGACTTCAAAAAAGGAGGAGGTTATCAATTTGGCCGGTATATTATTTAGTGAGAAAGCTCACTCACTCAAGCACACACAATGGCTATGCTATATAATTACCTACTAGTTGTTTTTCAGCTAAGATTTTAAGACGTCAACATATCAGTCTTTTGTTTAGAATATCTTCGAATTATTATAATCTTCTTTTTAATTATAGAGCAATAAAAATACTTCACTCTGTCACATTTATGCAGGAGAATATTGACAACGGACCAGTGGGCGGGGCTTAAAAAACATGGCTACGTATTGTGTGCAACAAAAGAATTAACCATAAGTTTACATTGAATTAGTGTCATCAATTTTAATTATTTATGTTTTCTATAAATGATTTTTTTCAATTTGTTGGATCATGAATGGATTAATGAATCCTCATTAATATCATTATGTTTTTTCACAGTATCCTTCTTTAAACTCCGATTTACTAGACGCTGATGTCGTGCCTCTATATTTTTTTTAGCTTTATTTGATTCTCTAGCAGAGCTTGGTAGATTACACGATGGAACACATGTTTTTTTTAAAGTCATCTTTTTAGTAATAACACCTGAAAAACAAATTTTTCAATTAGTTTTAGATTTATATTTACATTTATATTTGAGGTTAAACATTGTCAACTTACTTGGTACAATAAAATCATTCCTTTGAAAATGTAATGAACACACTCTCATATGCGGATTTATATTTTTCAATTTTAAAGCACGCTGCCAGGCTTTACATCGATCTACTTTTTCTTTTTTTCCGAAATAATTTACAACATAAACAAAACTGCTACCAGGTTTAGGTATAGCATGAAAACTAACTTCTAAATTCGTATGAGATTTACTACCACAACCGTTCACCGCACAATAAACTCTACTTTTATTTTTAGTACGAAATTTTAAAGAATTTTTATTAATTTAAAAAAAAAATTTTTTTTAATAGATTCGGTAATATACTTGTGTACTTAAGTGCACACTAAAACTAGTTCTTTTTTTGAACACCAGGTGTCGTGACCAAAGTGGTCCGTTGTCAATTGGAAATTGGAAAAGTTTCTGTCAGTCCCTCTATACTTGTCAACTTTAGACTAATTACACCAAAAAAGCATACGATGGCATTCGAGTAGAGCACAATAACATCTTCCGATATTTGATGGGGCTCGACAAATTTTGCAGCGCTTCGGAGATGTATACCAACTTTAGAGTAATCTCCTTGAATGCCATCCAGAGACACAGGATTGCTACATTTATGTCCAGAGTTGACAAGTCTAGAAATAAAATTGTACGCAGTCTGGCTGACAGAAATATAACTAGTAGTTTGTATAAAACTTGGATCTCAATTATTATGACATAATTAAGTAATGGCTTTATGTTTTTCATTGGTTTTTCTGTATTAAAATTATTAAAATTGTATACATGTAAATTATGGGACTAAATTGTTCTGAAATAAAGAATTTATTATTATTATTATATAAAAGCTCTTGTACGAAAGAGTTACATCGAAGAAGATATTCAACTTACAGTAGTCTCTTTACATTATGTATATTTTGCTTTCACGAATCTAAACTAACTATATATTCGTAGCAAAATATACTACATAAACTAAACCAAAACATTCCAATCAATGCTAAATTAAATAATATCTATTGCATAGAGCCTTAAACCTGCATATGTGATCTCTGAATACTCGTTAGCGTTGATTGATAGAAATTTTATTCAATACTGACTTGGTTAGTCTCACTCATAATTATTGTTTCTGTTATATATAGTTAGAATTCCTTGGTTTGTTTTATTACTAGCCGTTTCCCGCTATATTCTAGTGCAGAATTATTATCTTCCCTATTATACTATTAGACTTGTACCTATTAGAGAGGAATTTGATAATTACCATAAAGTTATAAATTATTGCGTAATTTAATTACGAATGAAATGACTTTTTTATGAATTATTGCAATTCGAATGCAAATGTAAATGAATTTCGTCATCGCAATCTATAATTTTAAAACAAAGAATATTACATGTTCAACAAAGTTCTAAAAATATTTTTTTCAAGGGCTCTACTTGCAAAACTTTTTGTTAGGCAGTACCTGAAAACCTTTCAAACGAAGTTAAATTAATTAGTAACACAAGAAAGTCATCGAGATAATTTTACACATGCATAATTAAGTAAATATTTAGGACCTAAGATAAAAAGGACGAATACCTTTTGTAGCCAATTATCAAAAGGGTTCAAAGTATTAGCTTATACAGTTGCTAATTACGACAAATGTTTAATTAGGCGTGTCTTTTAATCGTTCTCTCGCCATCTCGAATGTTCTGATAACAGAATTTAATGATAAGGAAATCGTTATTGATATTTTAATTAGCATTTCTAATATCTTAATGGTTATATCTTTATACCAATGGGTCACGTGAAATAAAAATAAGAAACACTGAAGAATTTAGCTAAAAGTTTTGGTACATTTGGTTATCATTTTAGTGCCTTAGATTTACGACTGTGAAGTCCAAACTTCGATCTCATATAGTGTCTTATAAAATATTTGGACTAAGCTTTGTTAAAAAAAAACAAACATCTAAACTATTGAACTGCAATGATTGTTTATTTTATTTATTCTTGTTTCTGTGGTGCATAATAAAGTTTTTTATTTTTATTTGATTTTTGAAACTGCCACCGAATACTCTTTGACCGACTTTTGTCACGTTCCTATTCAATCAATTAATTAATTTTGTCATCATATTATAATAATTTAAAATTTTAATAATTATTATAAAGCTGAAGAGTTTGTTTGTTTGAACGCGCTAATCTCAGGAACTACTGGTCCGATTTGAAAAATTCTTTCGGTGTTGGAAAGCCCATTTATCGAGGAAGGCTATAGAGTATAGTCTATATATCATTACGATAAGACCAACAGAAGCGGAGTCACGCGGTTGAAACTGCGGAGCGCAGCTAGTACACAATATGCATAACAAATAAAACTCCATACAAAAACAAACGAAAATCATTTACTAGTGCAAAACTACTGCGCAACTGCTCCATTTAAAATAACAATGTCTTTCAATATTACCAAATAAACTATATAAGTAAAGATAAGAAACAGCACTATACGATAATCCATAACAATAAAAGCTGGTCCCATTTTACGCGCTTGTCCTATCGACAGTAAAGCTTTACCACCTGTGGTATAAATTCATTTTACTGTTTCCTATATAACGGTAGTTTTGGGTTCCGTATGTATATTTTAAAAGAAATACATATATTTTAATATTCATGTGTTTTGGGTTGTATGTGGTGTAATTTAGTGAATAAGTTGAAATAACTGTAAATTTTTTTTTGTACGATATGGAAGCGCTTGACCACTATCTTGCCTGATGGTAAGCTAAGATGTGGCGTAAGATGGAGCGCGCTTAAATTAAAAAATCAATTGTAAATAAATAACTTAAGTAAAAGGCGACTCTTGAAATAATTATTAAAATATATACCTACTTTAAATATACATTAGGTTGTACGTTTGAATAATAGAATGCTGTGTTGGTATATTAGTTAATTAATATTGTTCTGTGATACTTCTTTTAAGCTCGTATTTTTTTCGCAAAAACTTAGGGTCTGTGTATTTCATATCACTACATAGTAACAAAGTCACTTTATCTGTCCCTATGTCCCTTTGTATTCTTAAATCTTTAAAACTACGCAACGGATTTTGATGCGGTTTTTCATAATAGATATAGTGATTTCAGAGGAAGGTTTTAGTATATAATTTATTAGGTTTTAGATAAACTAATAAATTATATACTAAAACCTTCAAGACTGTGTGTTCAACCTTTGTCGAAAGCGGACGTGTTTCGGAACTTTTTTAAAAATTAGTTGAATTTTGGATACGAATTTAACCCTTATCTTAATTTCGCAATAAGTTCTGCATTGGTGTGTAGTATCGCGAATTCAATTTGCAAATAAATTTCCCGCGCTCGCGACTCGACGCGCTGTGCTTGCGGAGGAAGGCTCCTCCTCACCTCGAGTAAACGAGAGGGGCTGCCGCTGTGTCGAAAAATAATTCGTCGTACCTACTCGCACCTTCATTCTGCGTAAGCATCATCGTTGCGCCGTTGCAAGTGAGTCATCGTACCAGTATCAATAATTCTACATTACTACATTTTTATAATAATGCAATGTTCGGACAGCCAAATCCGGCCGTCGATTACGCCTGGCTCGCGTTCTAACATCAACGTTGCTAAGCGTGGTACTGCTGAGCAACGCGCGAATAAGGATGCGAATACTTGCGGATCGTCTTGTATATCGCGCTCGGACTTGCGTAGTATTATAAAAGAAGAGCTACGTATGTCTGTCACTAATTGCATTGCGGACTTTAAGAGTGATATAAATAACCAGTTATGCGAAATGAAAGATGATATTCGAAATTTTCACGAATCGATTTCTTTTATGAATAGTCACTTCGAAAATTTAAATGCCGAAATAAAGTCATACAAAATTGATATCGAACGTATAAAGAAAGAAAATGAATTATTAAACAGCGAGCTCTCAACCATCTCCGCGCGATGCATCCAGCTGGACCAACTCATGCGATCGTCAAATTTAGAAGTGCAATGTGTACCTGAGCATAAGTCCGAAAACCTGATTACAGTAGTAAAACAACTAAGCAAAGTAGTGGCATGCCCCATAAACGATACAGACATATCTTACTGTAGTAGAATCGCTAAGAAAGACCCTAAAAGCTTGAGGCCCCGTGCTATTCTGGTTAGGCTGAGCAGTCCCCGTCTTCGTGATGCAATTCTAGCAGCCACCGTAAAATACAACAAGCAAAACCCTGACAATAAATTGAACTCCAGTCTTTTGGGTCTTGGTGAAAATAAAAAGTCGGCTATATACGTCACCGAAAATTTATCCCCCGAGAACAAGGCTCTTCATGCTGCAGCTCGCCTCAAAGCCAGGGAATTGAATTATAAACACGTATGGGTGCGCAGCGGCCGCATATATATGCGTAAAACCGATACATCAGAATATATCCATGTTCGCAGCGCAGGAACTCTAGATAGTCTGTGTAATCAGTAATTATATGTATTGTAATTGGTTATTTATTCTTTTTTAAATTAATCATTTGTTTATGACTGTTTATTCTGTTTAAATTCTCGTCCCTAAATGTATATTTTCAAAACGTTAGAGGCTTGCGCACTAAAACATTAGATTTGTATAGAAACGTTTTATGCTGTGATTATGATGTTATTGTACTATGTGAAACTTGGCTAAACCACACAATACTTGACTCGGAATTATTCGACGATCGCTATGTGGCATATAGACGTGACCGAGAAACTAGTTTATATCACAAAAATAAATCAGGTGGTGGCGTTCTGATTGCCATATCTAAGCGCTTCCAGTCTCGTAGATTAACTCAGCTTGAGAGCGGTTGCGAAGATCTATGGGTTGAACTTGATTTGTATAGAAATCGGAACTGTTCAAATAAGTTATGCATATGTGCTGTGTATATACCTCCCCCCGTTCAAAAACATATCCTTGAGCATTTTATTGACAACACCAATCGTATTTTAGAATCTCGCGACAACACACTAATAATTGGTGATTTTAATCTGAGTTCGGTACTATGGCCTAATGATAAAAACATCACATCTCAGCATTGTTCTCTACCTGGTCCACTTGGGCAGACATTAATCGATTTTGCAGCTTTAAATAATTTAAAACAATATAATACAGTATTGAATCACCAAGGTAAAATTCTGGACTTAATTCTATCGACAGAGACCGTTGAGTATATGCAGGAAAGCAAGTATGTGCTTAGCAGCAATATTGACCAATACCATCCTCCCCTGGAGTTTGTTTTGTCTTGTTACAGTAGTCCAAGTCTTCCATCCCAAACTCCTGGTGATAAATATAACTTCCACAAAGCAGATTTTGATAAAATTATATGCGAACTCAACTCTATATCTTGGACTAATGAATTCGCAGATCTAACGAACGTAAACGATATGGTAAACATGTTTTATAAAATAATAAGAAGTGCCATCGCGAAACACGTACCTTTAAGTAAGACCAAACATAAAAAATATCCCTGTTGGTACAGCAGAGAACTTATAAAATTGCTTAATGAAAAATATAAAATACGAAAAAGATTTATTAAGTACAGAAATCCTTTGGATGAGCTTTCTTTTTTGCTACTGAAAAAGCGTTGTGCATCATTAATCGAATCTTGTTATAAGAACTATATAAAGCACATTGAGGATTCCTTATCAAAAAATCCAAAATTATTTTGGACACATATGAAAAACAAGCGCCAGAATAAAAGTACCTATCCTTCTTCAATGTATCTAGGTGACAGACAGGCCTCTAATGGTTCTGACATCTCCAATCTCTTCGCATCCTTTTTCGCATCTGTCTATAAATCGCCTTCTACCACTTCATTACACTATCATGATTCTAATTTACAATGTTCTTCATTAGTCAATATTCTAGCTGAATTGTCTTTTTCGGAAAGTGACGTACGTATTGGCCTAAAAAAGTTAGACCGTAATAAAGGAGCCGGGTCCGATGGTTTACCTTCTTTATTTGCAATTGAATGTCATGTCGCCCTTTCCTTACCCCTCTCAATGATATTCAATAAGTCAATAGCTTCTGGTATCTTTCCTAGTGCATGGAAAGAGTCTAGGGTTGTTCCCATTCCCAAATGTGGTAACTCAACATCTGTGACGGACTATAGGCCAGTTTCTATACTACCTGTCTTCGGCAAATTGTTCGAGATTTTGATAAGACCAAAAATAACGTGGCACATAAAACAATTGATTTCACACCAACAGTTTGGTTTCCACAAAGCTCGATCCACGACAACAAACCTCACCTCGTTTGCGACCTTTTTGACGGATTCAGTAGACGCTAATGTCCCTGTTGACACTATATATACTGATATAAGCAAGGCTTTTGATACCGTGGACCACAAGGCTCTAATTCACAAACTTTCTTCTTTTGGTATCACAGGAAACTTGCTGAATTGGTTTTCCTCGTACTTAAACGGTCGGATTTCGAGGGTGGTTATTGGCGGATATTCGTCTCAACCTTTTCCAAACCTATCAGGCGTTCCCCAGGGATCGGTTTTGGGACCAATCCTGTTTAATATTTTTATAAACGATGTCGTACCACTTTTTAAATACAGTAAATGTTTTCTATACGCTGATGACCTCAAACTCGCAAAACAAATAAATAATAAAGATGATGCTCTTTATTTACAAGCTGACTTAAATCGCTTGGTGGACTGGTGTTTGACAAACGGTTTAGCTCTGAACACAGATAAGTGTAAGTATATACGTTTTTCGCGAAGTACACTCCCTAACACACAGACATACACTATAAATAATAAGATATTGGAAGAGGTAACCACTATTAAAGATCTCGGAGTTGTTTTTGATAATAAAATTAAATTTAACACCCATATCGACACTGTTGCAAATAAAGCTTTTCAAATGCTAGGCTTTGTAATCAGAAACACAAAAGAATTCAGGAAACCACAAACTAAGATCAAACTTTTTTCGGCTCTAGTTCGACCCGGTCTTGAATATTGCTCTCAAGTCTGGTCACCGCACTACGAGGTACATATTAAGCGTCTAGAGAAAATCCAAAAACGTTTCCTGTGGCACCTAACGTATCAATGCAATAAAGTAAAATTGTTACCGACGTATGAAAATCAATTAAAACACTTTAATCTCCATCGTTTATCGGACAGGAGACAGTTATTGGACATGAGCTTTTTGTACAAATTAGTTAATGGTTTGTTGGACTGCCCGTTTCTTATTGAGAGAATAAATATTAACGCACCTTCGAGGTTGCCTCGTGTAGATAAATACGCCCCTTTTTCGACCAAAATGTCTAAAACCAACCTGGGTCAGAATGCCACAATAAATAGGCTCTTAAAACAGTATAACAAGTTGTCAAAAGATCGTGCAATAGACATAGACATATTCTCAGACAGTCTTCCAAAATTTAAAAATAATGTTGTTGCTTCATTTGTTTCATGATTAACATCATTGGTCTCGGTTAAGTTTTGTGTGTTTACTATTGATTTTTTTTTTTTATTGATTTACCCTATTTACATTGTTATACATTATATTTTACACTGTTAATAATTGGTTTTTAATTGTAGTTTAAATTTACGTTTTATTGTTTAGACTAATGGATTAATGTACATATTAGTCAGATTATAATTACCTGTTTATTGTATTAAATGTGCCTATTTATTTCGCTGTGATATTAATTTTTAAATGTGGATTAAGCTAAGAGTTATATTTTATATTCCCTCCTGATTTTTATGAATTTAAATGTTTATATTTTAATGAATTTTATTTTTTATGTAATTTGCAGTTTTTAACTTAAATATGTATTTTTTTCAATTAAGATTTATTTTGTTAAATTTAATCAAAATAGTCATTTTATGTAATAAATCGTATATTTTTTTTTTATTGTCCGTTAACAAGCCGTGGCAACTTGTAATTAAAACAACACTAGGCTATATATTTGTATATTTTGTATCTGTAATAATGTGATGGTGTATGTTTTGTAAGTTGTCCTGAATAAATAAATAAATAAATAAATAAAGCGGGCGAAGCCGCGGGCGGAAAGCTAGTTATCATATAAAGTGACCCTTTCCATGACATAAAAACACATTAACGAAAGCGGATGTATCTGCCAAGAACTGTTACAATCATCAAATTTTATTAATTAATTAATTATTACTGAGATTGAGGCTTGTAAAATTTTATGCATGAAGATAAGACCCTTTTTGCGTGTATATATGCGATTATATTGAAGTTAATGTTGGTAATAAATAACTTATTTTGAGACTATTTTTGTTTCATCGAAATGCATGTCTGTCTGTTTATGTCTCAACAAGATATAAAAAAAACGATCAAATAATAACCTTTAAATCTTCAATACTTTTTTCGCCAATTTTTTTATTCGCGGCAAAATTTCAAATCTCGAATTCGAAAACGTCAAACCGAAAAGCCCGCCAAATTCCAACGTTCCCACAGATTCGCATTATCTGCCTTCCACACCGTTGATTCTAATGCTTTAATTAACACGTACGTCTAGAATAAATCTCTCGTCGATACGTCCTGTACGTCCATTTATAATTGCGTGATGTCTCAGAGCGATATTGTGTGGCTGTCTCATATCTCCGTCCCGTTACTGGGATGTTAATTTTAATGGTACAGTTTTTATCGAGATTGGTGGATTTTATCATAGACGCAATTAGAGTGGACTTCCGTGTACTGGCTGTGGATGTATGTGTAACTGTTTAGTGTTTGATTGCAGCTCTGTGTTGTTTTATGTCTCATTTGGTTTGTTCTTTTACTCAATTACGTAGTCAATGAACAATTTGACCATCAAATTGTGGTGTTCGGGGACTCTTGTAATTTGAAATATTTTGGTGATAGTCTGTGTTGTAAATTTGTTATATTAGTTAAATTTTACCTAGACTGAACTGTATATACAATGCATTTTAAAGCTGTGTGATAGCATTCAATTAAATCTTCAGAACAAAATAAACAAGAGATTGTTCAGCTTAACTTCTATACTTTGCCACAATATAAAAGAGGTCAAAATCAATAAATTGAGCGCCAAAGAAATACGTCAGGTAACGCAATAGATAGTCTATAGCTCATTCTATTAGCCTCAGATACAAGTGATAAGCCCCGGGTCGGATTTACGTGTTGGTACCGTGGACACAGCATTGTCTGCACACCGTATTCATATGCCAACACTCGATTTATATCGCAGGAATTTTCTCTATCCTACCCTGCCCATAAAACCAATCTATCACAACCTTATTCCAAAGGTGTAGAGTTCACTTTTGCACAGTTTTAATTTATCAAGGTGCAACATTGGACGTGCACGCTTGATGTATAGAGATGGTAGGTTTCAGGAATACAAGTAGCTTATTTATTAGTGGAGGCATTTTAATTACAATCGCCCTGAGTAATTGCGTCTTTCATAAGTCTGTATTGTCCAGTGTTCCGTGTTGGGGATGTGTTTAATTTGTCTTCGAGATCTTGGAGATTATCATATATTTATTATCGTCACATACATAGAGGTAAGGAGGTTCATGGTTATCAATCTTTCTTAAGTGTTCTGCGGCATTTTCTCTTTGATGTTATGTACGATAGCTTTTTTTAATATGTCTTGCCTTGATTTTGGAACCAAATACTAGCTTTTGTCAGAATAATATACAACAATTTCAAATGATCCAGATGATTAAATGAATCAGAACTAAAACAAGATTTAAAATGATAGATGGGTTGCAGTATGCATACAAATCTGTGAATAAGAAGAAAATTATATGAATCCCTTTCCTATTTCTAATAAGAATATAATAAGGTAAAAAAGAATCAAAATGTGAAAGAAATTTGTAATTTTTTTACACATATATTTATGACAAGAAATTGTCACCTTGGTTTCTATTTTGGGAGCTAGAATTTTATTTCTCAGAGCAGTAGGTAATATCCATTACATTTCATTTTATCATTTTGTTTCAAAAAGTATGTGGCTTGAAAAGATTACTACGCTTGCTTCTTTAATGTCTTATTAATTGATAACTTTTCGCATTCGTAGTAAGATAAAAACTGTCTCTTTAAGAAACTGTTAAAACGTGTTAATATATAGCTAACATTTATTTAGAATTAGCCATATTAGGTATTCCATTAGGTATACTCACATCACACACTAAGCCTATCTGTTCTTTTCCATGAGGTCAGGTATTCTCAAACTATACGTAACCATTCAGAAGGCATGACTCCATTTTTATCAACAATAATTAGGCGCTTTTATGCTTTTCTATATACTAGGGGGAGCCAGCGGCGACACTCAGCGTGGTACCGGGGATATATAAACTTTTAAGCTATTGCATAGCTTCTATCGCGGGCCTTGAGCGCGGGGACCGAATCGAGAAATTCCGTAACGAAAAAACCTCACGGCCCCCACTCCGACGGGCTCGGAGGTGTGGCTTAAAGGCATGCTATGCAATAGCTTTACCGCGGCAGTCCCCGAGTGCCACACGTCTTTTTTTTTTATAAAAGTAACACACATTCTTTTTCTAACCATTCATTTATCCATCGTTGTAATTTACAAGTTCTTTTTATCAGTAGAATGTAGGACGAACATCTTGAACTAAATTTACTTTCATTAGCATGTCGTTTTATTTATTGAATGAAAAATTGTTAAGTGATAAAAATAGGTCATCATCATCATAATTATCAGCCTATTATTGACCACTGCTGGACAAAGTCCTCAGTCATGGCACGACACTGAGCACGGTCGTTCGCTCGTAGTCGCTAGTTTTAAAAAAATCAAAATAGATATAGGTTAGGGCAATCAATGTTGCTGTTTTATACGTCCTAGAGCATTTTCTCATACCTAAACTTTGAGAGCTACCGTCCTAGATCACAATCAACTTAGATTCCTGGATAGTCCGCCATTTTATCCAGCATCTCCTGTAAGTGATATCCAGTAACATGATACACTATTGTGTTGTCTTCAATCGTTAGCGTAATTGACTGAGGATTTAGGTTTCTGTTTAGATATAAACAATACGTTTTTGTTTTATAATGCAAAAGGATTAAAATCCTTTATTTTGATTCGTTTAAATTGAGTTTGTTTAGATTTTGTATTAAGAAAATATAATGGAGTATCGGTGTCGCTCAAGTATTTACAGGTATATTTTAAAACGGTTGGTAGGTTCTGTTTGGTATTGGCATTTTTTAAAAGTTGTTTATATAATAATTTTCGGCCGTGCTGTTTCTTTCTGCAGATTAAAATGAGCAAGAACTATAGAAGCATACATTTAAGGATGACAACAAGCAAGGACAAACCATCTACACTACAACTATTAATTTATCCATATCATTACACAATATCTAAGGAAGTAATAAATAGAAATGGAAATCTATAAATTTACACGCATAAAGTTACACCTGTAATTATTATAATGACATTTATACAATCAGGGCTGCTCAATAAATCAATGGATACTCTCATTAGCTGTGGTTATCGAGGATCGAACCTGTACCGTCGCGTGCGCATGGTGAAAGTGCATGCATTCGTTATGGCCGTTTAGAAATTGTATTTGTATGTTACTGTTTGTACTTGGCTTAAATGTAGTCTTAGTATACGTGCAAATGCAATTTTACTAGCTATATCTGCTCTATTACTTACTGTTGAGTGTATTATGATGTTTTTTTTTCACTGAGATCAGAATGGAGTGAAATAGAAGATATGAATATATCGAAGCTTTGAGACAGTGCAAAAAAATTGTATGGAAGAGTGAACAAAATTACGAGTGGACTATTAGATACTTATTATTATTCTAATTTAAATTTTGTTAGTTTGTTAGATTTCCCTTCATACATACTACTCGAAATCTCACAGAAGTTGTAGGTAAATAATAAATATATCTTTCATAATATTTGAGTCTATAATAAAGCCAATATATTATACGAGTCACATAACGGTATTCATAGCTTAAAGAATCCTAAGGATAGGTACATCATCATAAAATGCTGTGATAATCGAGCAATCGAGGAAGACTAAGGAAATTTCATAGGGTATGGTGCAATAATTAAAATTGAACATTATGGACTAAAGCTCATAATATGCATGAAAGAAGTGGGTTGTTTTGAGAATGCACACGTATATACGTGTACATACACGTATATACGTGTGCATACACCTAAAAACAATATTTTTTAGGCCTAAACTAATGATCTATTTACGTATAAATCGCATCAGCCATATAAATTGTTCCAACACACACACAGGAACTGTAACAAAATGCAAGCAACTAACTGTCAAGAGCAGCATGTCTGATACTCTCGGCCGACGATAAGAAACCGACAGACGGGCCTTATTAATGTAGCTATGTAGATTTAGGTGCTATTTATAGTTTGCGACTAAATTGTGTTGGTTATGATGTAAGTGTGTGACAAAGAAATGATTAACGTAATGTAAAACTTGGCTCTTTGAGCTTGATATTCATTTATTATCGTATTTATTGTGATTATCTCTTTGAGCTTGAAAATCATTTGTTTTCGTATTTGTGTGAATATGGAAATAAAAGTAATGCTGGATTGTGTGTGGTGTGTACAATGACCTATTATACTAGTAGACGCGGCATACGCCAACATCATTGCACTAAAAAACAGCGTAATTAATACATACCTACTTACTAACGCATTATCACCAATACAGTTGTTCTCTCTTTCACTCTCACGCACGAGACATAATACATGTCTCACTCATGTACTTCGTAATAACAACTGCCGATTAAAATATAAAAAGAACGTCCAGCCACGACGCTGAATGGTGCGTGACTAAGTGAAACTCGGGCACTTACCTGAGTTTTTTCTTGCCAAAATAGAGAGCGGGTAACGTATCTAGCTTTTTTATATATCATAGGGTGTGTAGCAGGGAATTTGCTTTAAAAAAAATGTGTAATGAAAATTGGAACTAGAATTTAGGTCTGAATTTGTTATTTTGAGATATTCAATTGGAGTACTGTATATCTAATTTGATTGGATTTTCATGAATTCATTTTAATATCAATATTTCCATACAAATTCATCTACACCGCAAGCATGTAACAGTCAACCGTTTAAATCTATCAAATCATCGACTAGACAACTACAAGCAATTATCGCTATGCAATTAATAACAGCCTAAACGGTAAGCGGGTCCGTGTAGACAGACAGACGAACACGCGGGACAGGGACAGTAACATATAATTGTGGTTCAAGTGTCGTGTTAGTGTTATGATTGATTAATGGTTGTGGAGATATTTTCAGAAGGTTTTGCGCGTTTTAGAGGGAGTAGAGGAAAAATGGCTCTAGATTGGGCTCTATTATTTATTTTGCTTTAATATTTAATTAGGAATCAATGTAAGATGTCATTTTATTGGATGTATGCTAATCTTGTTATAGGCTGCGGTTCGCTTAGTACCCGTAGCAAATTTTCGTACAGAACCGTATGGCTATGGACCGTACCGATCCATCCATCTATACAAAAAAGTTTTGAAAATAGGTATGTACATCAATTAAAAGCAACGCAGTTATACTTCGTCGTAAATTATACTGAGTAAGTGCAGTACAGACTGATGTTTCCCAGTCAGTTCCTCTTTATAATATTAAGCTTCAATTTCTCAAGGAAAATGATGTCTTTAAGGTTGTCCTTGAAATCCTTCGAGCTAGCCCTAATTAGCAGAAAATGTGCGCAATTGTGCTGAGATTGAAAGATGCCCGTTTTAAATATAATATTACTAACCCCGTTTTATAGAAAATTGGGTTAGTATGTTGACTGCATACATATTTGTAATGGCTGCAGCCTCTCTCTATTTATGAAGCATTACTACCAACCGTTTCACTTGTAAAATAATACCAAAAATATTGCCTCATCTTATATTATGGTAGGTAGGTTTAGGTAATCTACTAACAGGAGCAATTTCTACACACTTATACATTTACATAGTGCATGGACACTGATAATATGCAAAGTACATCAGTATTAGATGCACTATACAGGATGTCCTCCGGCCGCTTTCTACCTCTGCTGTTACTATAACCTTGGACTTAGAGATAGATGCTTTATTACACATATGCCTATGACATGCGTAAGATATATATTGGGACATAATAAGCAAAAAGAAAGAAAACAAAACTGTATACCTACTGTACATATGGATGCTTTAATTTAGCTAGTGATTTCTTTCAGGCTATAGAAATAATAGTTTATTTCAAAATAATTTGTCTCGTCTCACACTTCTTCCTTTTATTTATGTGCTATTTTAGACCATGAGATATTATATAGAATAATGCGAACAATTAAAACCAAAGGGAATTAATTGCCTGTGATAAATGTTAATTGTAATATTGTCCCTATCCCAAAAATTATGTGTTATGTTACCATTATATTTTGCATACAAGTATCAAATGAATGCTTAAGTCCAAGCGTACAGTGGTCTATCTACACTTTCTATATGAATTGTAGGTGCACGCATTGTGCTAGTACAGGAAAGGAAAGTATTTCCTCGGGGCTCGAATTAGCTTTGTGCGGAGTGAAAAGTGACTGAACATATCGGTGTAGGGTCTAATGAGGCGCTATTTATGAACGCATGGGTGGTTAGAAAGCCCTTTAACATGTGACGGTTATAAGGGTTTTGTAGCGGAACTTTAATATGTGACAGTGAAAGAATTTTCTTAAGGATTTTGTAGCAGAGGAGAGGATGTCTTTTGGTGCTCTTTGTACGTATTTTTGTTGTATTATGGTATGTTTGAGTTGGTTATATGTTATGAAATGCTGTATTCACCATATACAAATGAAAATATGGCTATCACGATGTTTATTACAAGATAAGATTTTAATTTTTACATTACCTTTTTGTAATAGGTAATCTATACAGTTTTGAGCGTTTTAGAAATGTTCGGTATGTGGATTAGTATAGTCTTGTTTTAATTAAATCTAGAATAATGATAATAATTTCGTACACAAAACAATTATACTAATACAGTTACGAATTTATGTCAATATCTTAATTATCTCAATATTTCTTGGGCATTAGCAAAATAGCCTCAATAAGTGAATTTTAAACATTTAATGAAGCAATAAAACTCAATCGTTCCACTCATGCAAAAATAAACCTAAACGCACTAATGATGATGTCATTAAATTACTCCTGTTTTAATTATGTTAATAAGATTCAATTTGCATTGGCGTCTTATCTCTCGATCTTACTAATACTTAACAAGGAAATTAAATCAATTTTATCTTAGAGATAACATCTACATATGAGATCCTGCTGAGAAATGTGTGGAGTGCGATGTGATTTTAATTAATCTTGTTATACTAACTCTGACTTGCGGTTATCCTCGCATTTATAAGATAGAAGTTATTTCATAGATTACAAATTGACAAGATGAAAAGTCAACCTTAGTGGCTTTTAACTGGCTAGGCAGTGTTTATAGAAGTTGAAATTTTATCGCATATTCTGTTTGTTTTCCTAACGGGCTGATAAATTTCGGTATACCAACCTAATGTTACGTGGATTAGTAATATCCTCTTAAAAACTATAACTTATCTTATCGCTTTTTCTGCTTTGAAGTATTTGTCCAAAATCTTATACGTATTTGTTCAAATCGCCGCCGATAGGTACTGACTAAGAACTTCCCATACTAGGAAACGAATACAAGCAAAATTTGCCAACCTTTGTCATCTTAATTTGCCTGGCTGGTCGAGCCTATGGATTCATATGCAAGCTGTATTTATTATGTCAGTAAATTTTGTTGCAGGGTAACTTCTTTGGCGCGTTGAGAGTAAAATTTCAACGTTGCGTCATGGCAATACCGTCACGTCATGGAGTAATGCGATGATTTTGGTATCTTTGTATATTACTAAAGAAGTTTCACTTCTGACACGTGTGTTCGGCACACACGCTCTTTTTGCAACACAGCAACGGGACATCAGCTTACATTGTACTCGAACGTATGTCGCCGCAGAATTCTGCATAGAATGGTCGATTACGGGTACCGTTTCCACACGATGCTATCGGAGTATGCTAATGTGGATCGCCCCTTGGCGTGATCGCCACTGGACCTTCTATAAATAGGTAATCAGGGATTAACTGGACTACGTACTTAGATTTCTTCTGTGATTGTATTTTTGGGATACTTAATGGTTAAAAAGCAGGTGACGGTCAGGTCTTTATTAAAATTGGTCCTTTGGCCTCTAAAAAAATAGAGCATAAATACGTCAATGCAAAAATCCAAACAAAATCCTACACATCTTGCAAAATATTCCATACATTGTAATAGAATTTCCATCGCCTTGTATCCTAAGAAAAACATGAACCCATTTAAACACTACGCATTATAATTATTTATACATAAAAGCTAGTTTATTCGCTTTCGAATACTCATAGGGAATTCATATGATAAGCATGTAACTTAATTGAGAACGAATAGTGCCTATAATTAAACGAACTAGGCTTGCATTTGCATACCCAGTTTTTAGTAAACAATTATGCAAATATAATATTGCATGGTAATTTTTAATAATATGGTCGTGTCCTTGCGATTTGTGGTTACCTTTTAGATTGGATTAAAAATAGAGTAACTCTATAATTTATTTTAAATATTTTCGTGAAAAATAACAGTTTTTTTATATGCAAATAATATAATGTGGCATAAGTGTGGCAAGCGTTTAACAAACACTGATATTAATCACAAGCTTTCTTGGTGATTATTACTATTCAATGTTCATTTAATCAAATTGTTTTTTATTATAAATAGCGTTATAACTTATAACCTAGTCTGTAGTTGAGTATAGTAGTAGAGTATAGTAATTCTGTAAATGTATGAAATTTTTTACCTACCCTTTTTGGGATCTTGTTTTATTTATATAGGTAAGTACTAAAAAAAAAAAACTTAACCAATACAAAACAAATGCGGGTCAATAATAAGTGTCAAATCCATAATGAACAATTATAAACATTACCCAGTAATACGTAACAATAAAGCACGAAACGAGGAAACATGCGCGCGCGCAGCTCGTGCCTCTAATCACTTGCCGCTGTATCTTGGACGGGAGTCGGGAGCTATCGCATACAATGTGCTTTGTACACTTGCGGTTAAGGGAATGGGAACATCTTATTTCGTATATTTATGTGTCATTATTGATAAAATTCAGTTGAATCTTTCAATCAGTATTCTGTTTGAATTTTGAAAATTTTCTGTTACCTAATTATGTTAAGTGGGAGGCAGGAAAAATAATAAATTAAACTAAATTATAGTTTAAATTGTTACCTTCTATAGCCTAATATAATATTGTATTCATTAATATCCATTTCACCTATAAAATAAATTCAACCAGCAAATTAAAATAAATCAATTTACATACTGGATACATTTATCTACTAGTACCTGTACACCAATCTACGTATTACAGTTATATAAAGTAGCAGGCTCTCGACATAACTCATAATCTGCGGGCGAGGCAGCTTCATATATTGTGCACGTGGTATTAATGCAAGTATTTCAGTATTCATGGGGGATCTGGGCATAGGGAGATATTAATATTTGTATTATTGATTGACTTTGGGTACTGCTTTGTTGGTTTAACTGTGCCATGATATGATTAAGCTGCTTTAGAAAACGATGTGTTTAGGAAATGGACTAGTATAGTAGCTGTTTGTAGAAATCCAAAAACTTAAAATTAAGGAATGTTTAATAAACAATTCTATTTTTTGACTTTAAGTTTATTTGAATAAAAGGCAAAGACTTTAATAGATGTATCATGGACGAACATGTATGATGATTACATCATTTCTATTAAGACAGGAATAAGAAAGTAAGTTTTAATAAGCTCTTACTAGAAAGAGTTTAAATGGCCAAACCACATCACTATAACTTCCACCAACTAATCTCGCTTTTCAATTAACCACCATCCTGAACGAAAATATGCCCAGAAGTCGACCTCCCACATCCTAACATATTTGGCTTAACAATAGATTGCCATTCGGCTTCGCTTTGTCCTAGATTGCAATCAGCTGCTCCGAGAAAGTGGCGCATACTGTCGACACACGTCATATTACTCTTGTATTGTGTAGGACGGGATACCTTGTTATTAGCTATATTATATCTAGGGTTATATGCTCCAGCCATTGGTGTGTCTATATCCTGCTATTAAATTGCGTGTTCATTGTTGACAATGGAGTTCAGGACCTTAGGTTCTAATTCACTTTTGATGGGAGTCATTTGTCAATGCTTAAAATTGGTACTTAAGCAAATAGGGATACACCCACCATATAGAAACACTAAGTTTCTTTGTGTACATTTGATTTATAAAGCTAAGCTTAAACATACAGAGAAATTTTTTTCAGTATACATAATAAGTCTCACAGCAAGTCTGGTAGCAAATCTTGTTTTGAAATATTCACAAGGTTCGATTACAAATCTGTTCATGTGTGTGATGACACTTCTATGATTACAAATCCAGTTTTTGTATGTCTATGTTTCTTATACATTCAACTTATTACTATACTAGCCCGGTAAGGATTGTTTAAATATTCTAAAAATCTTTCATCATTGTCGGACTCTATGCACCTATTCTCAAATTCAAAGTCACATACCAGTAGCGATATACCAACAATTACATACGTGTCGAGATTCGATACAAAGGGACATGCATACGGAAGCAAAGGCCATTAACAGTTGCAACACGTCGCACGAAACACGCACCTATCTCTAAACTAATTCCTTAATTACCCGCTAACTGTTCTGTGCGTGGGCTGGATTTATATTATCTGGAGTGTAAATAAACCCTTGAATCTTCAAGGTATCATTAAGAATTGGATGTTGCCAATGTTATCTCTAAGTTCTGAAAGAAGGTCGTATTATTAAAGAATAATATAACGCATATATAACATAAGCGTAAGATGATAGGGTATTCATTCAGAATACCCAGTTATAAGTATTCCGAAGTATTCATGGCTATTTTTGTAAGAAAATTGAGAACTTCTAGTTTGTTTATGGCGAGTTATAATACATGCATAATTAGAGTAACAGGTCTGAGTGGGCATGTCTTTGGCTGATAAATGACAAATAGGAAATAGTTTGTAATCGCGGGATGAGGGTGTTTAAAAAGTGAATTCAGTTGGTGTTAAAATTACTTGTCTTCATAATTCATTAGTTATTCTGTAACCATACTGGACTGGTTTGTATTATCTGCAATCATGATGACGTAATTAATAGTCAGATTTTCAATCTTTATCGAAATTAGTAGATTTTTCTTGAATTTGATATTTTTGGTTTTATGGCATTCAAATGCTTTATAATTAATATAAATTTATAAAGAATAGAAAAAAATCGTCCAGCCTCGTGATCGAATTTTTTCTATTCTTTATAAATTTATATCCATACTATATTAGAAAGGACATAGGCTACTTTTTATCCCGGGAAAATTACGCAATCCCGGAAATCCCACGGGAACGGGAACTATGCGGTTTTCTTTGACTGCGCGGGCGAAGCCGCGGGCAGAAACCTAGTAGATAATATGTTTTCTGCTAACCTAACAATGAAACCTAATCCTGTTAATATTTTGAAATCTATTTTTATTTACTTTCTTAACTCATCTTCAGTAGGTACACCAATGATTGATGTGGTATCATTTGATCATTTATTGACACAGTTTACCCTCACCTGATAATTGAAAATTAATTACATGCCCGCATCGATGAAGTTTGTGATTGTTCTATTGTGGTGGCAATTACTACGCAATATTATATGAATCAGCTTTCGCTTTCGTTGTTCGCTACATGTTTATTAGAGCTATTGATAATTATTCAATAACATAAACTGATGCTGAGAAGCCACAACATTGAAAATGTGCTTTGTTGACGTATTTTTTAATCTTTTGTTTTAGTAGACAGATTTTGGTGGGAAAATTGAAAACAAAATTTGGAACTAGAAGCTTTACCATAAGGAAACAGATCTTCTGCGCTAAGATGGTTAAGTGCGGGTTAGCAGAAGTCATGTCTGACAGTGTCATCAAACTTTTTGGTTTTTCGACATGCATTTTCTTGCTTGCTATTCAGTCAGTATTGATTTGAATAGTAAGCAGATGAACTGAATTTCAATAATGTAATTTTGAACGCTCTTCTCTCAAAATTTCAACCTCTTTTATAAACGCCAGAGGTCTCTTCATTTAACGAAGATAATTATTGAATTACGCAAAGTACCAGGGCATCAGAAATGCAAAGAGTTACACGATCCCATAAGCTAGGTAGAACAAACGTATGTTATCGATACCGCGGGACATGCGGTGTACAGATTTGTTGCTTCATCCCGACGTGGAGTTATGGAGGCTCGGTGAGATGTGATGCGGGCACACGCTAAATGATAAGGGTGTGTACATATGAACGATTTGAGAGAAGTTTGGGTGCTAGATGGAGCTAAATGATAAGTGTGTACGGACGGGACGATATGACAGAGGATTTCCTTTGGTGCTAGTGGGAAAGACGTTTCTGTTTTTCATAACGGGGCTTTTTCTATTTTGTTTGTGGTTTTTTATACATACATAAGTGGTAGTAAATTTATTTTTGTAAAGTTACATGTTTGTCTATTGAACTGTGACGATGATTTGCTTTTACAGCGCAACGACATAAACGTTAATTAAATATTAATTTATAAATTACAATTTTATCAAAGTCATGACTCATGAGATACAATTTCAAAAATTTTAATACCAATCCATATGCACACAGCTTAACAACCAAGTCACATACTCTTAATAAATCTCTCAAACGAAATTCAACTTTAACTCCTCTTACCACAGTTTAAATTCCACCAAGCTGCCTTTCCATCTGTCTGTCACAGTTTGATGTGTGGCTAGTGCGTGTGGACTCCATTAGACGCGAATTATATTCCGCCGTCGAGTATATTTTTAAATATTCAAATGCAATATCTGATAGAATTTACTATATATTAGCTGGGGTTGTGAACCTTTTTGTGGTATTTAAAGTTTTAAATATGTATAGGTATCATTTTAATAAAGAGCATTAATACTATGTTGATGCTTAAGATGTCATGTTGGTTTTACTTCCTTTTGCAATTTGTTAATTATAGTGTTATCAATTGAATTTGTTTCCCATTTCGGATGTGTAACTTCCAGACAATATTAGGATGAATTTCCATCATGAATTTTCTGATACATTTTTATTAATGTTATAAAAGAGAAGGCGGTTCGATCTGGAAGATTGTTGTCGCCAAGAGTCACCAATTGCTGCTTGCACATCTACTAGGGAGATCATATAAGAAGAGAACAATGTAAACGCCATAAGTTATTGCTAAACGCTAATTTATAATGTGTATGTAGGAAGTTTACCAGTTAAATGATCTGAACTATACATTGCTCGAGCACCACTTTCAAAGGTCATAAGGCTGAACAGTGACACTTCATTAGTAAAATATATTAATAGATCCACATATTTCCACCCTAATGACCACTGACTAGTAACTGCCATGACCATATACATGATTATAATTAGTGTTCACATGTACAATGAGCAGGCTGTCAATTTATTATATTATGTGTGCTTTCATTTGATAGTCTTCATAATAGAAGCATTGTGTGGTGTTTTTACTTTATGAGCAAGTTTGATTTTATTTGTAGGTTGTTTTGTCCACTTGACTTAAGTATTTATTTGTTTCTATTATAATGTGTACCTATATTAATTCCTCATCTTAGATAGATCAGATAATATTACTTTAATATACAACTAATATTTGAATAAACATATTATATATGTACTTTAATTTTTCGCATCTATAGTTGCTGAATAAAAATTACTTGCTTATGCGTGTGAAGTCCCATGTCCCCTAGTGGGGTAAGGGGCAGATGTATTATACATCTGTTTCACTGATCGATTTTCTTTAGGGACAAGTAGGTGATCAGCCTTCTGTGTCCTGCCAGACCAAGACATTTTATTTTTCTTCGTCTCCACCGGGAATCGAACCCAGGACCCCTCGGTTCTACGCTCACGCGTTAACCACTGTACCAAGGATGCTTATGCGTGCTTATGCTATATTAAATTCTGTTGCTGTATTATATTCTCACTTTCATTTTTAAAAAGGTTCGCTACCCCTGGCTCAATCGTGCGAAATATTCAGTATAATATCCGGGCGATGTGGAGCGCTAGATACTAAATGTACCCGCAATTAGAATATCTATAATCTTGTCGATAAATATTTGAACAATTGTTTATTGAGGGCAATTTCTATTTATTCCATTTGCTTTAAATTTTGTGACACTATCTGTTTGGGGTTTGCTAAATATATTGGGTTTGGACTACTGGTTTTGTGGATTGACTTTGTGTACGGCAGCATTGTCGTAAAAGTGATCAATTTAATTTTTTTATATGTAGGTACTGTGGTATCAAAATTTCGTTGACATACTATGTGAGGTTACTCAATTGAATATACATTCACTGACCACAATACAATTCCTATTTCCTAATTGCTACGACATTTTAAGTAATGTAAGAATAATTATACACATAAAATTCATTTAAATAAATTTAATACACAGTAAACTATTTGTAGCTTTCCAACGATGCCTTCTAATGAGAGTCACTCATTCGCACATAAGTCCTAAAAATTCCATCTTCTGTTTTTAAATCTTCTTATCTTCATTCTCCATGTTCTTCTTAATCAATCTATCTTTGTCTTAAAATTCATCCAAATCCGTTCGGCCATTCACCTAAAAACAAAGAAACAGAGTTACTTATAAGTTATAATATACCTACATTAGAGACTAGATTTATACGGTAATATAATCTATCTTGATGCCAAAATCCATCTAAATCCGTTCACCTGAAACAGAGAGGCAGAGTCACTCACAATATACATTACTAGCTGTTGCCCGCGACTTCGTCCGCGATTACGTCGTTTTTCGTCATTCGTCGTTAAAAAAAATACGTGACACTTTATATTTGAATGTTCTTAATTATTGTCTCTTATAAAATTTAACTACAAAAATAAATAAAGTACATTAAAATTGAACACTCTGATAAGAAAATCTTAAAATCTGAAGAAAACATGAATGAATGTGATTTAAATTCTACATTACTTAGTATTTCAAATAATAATATAAATTAAATGTAGATTAATAGTTTGAGCGCACCATTATAGAATATGTACCTAAGTATTAAATTACGTTAGTTTACATAGTAACTTTACTAAAAACACGATGACTTTCTTTCGCGCTTGGTACCACAAACTAAGCATGTTTGTGGTACGTGGCCCGTGTCACTTGACCCCCCGCGAGTTCCCCTCCGTTGCTATGCGAAAATACATTCGTTGCTCTACTGTAGGAAAAATTGTAATACTGTGGCCTGGGCGTTATAACACGTCCAGGGAGATCCTGAGTGCCGATATCACCATCTTGAGGAAAAGCTTCTAATGTCGATTTAAAACTGCATACATACGAATTAACCTGTTCTAAAATTGTGAAATGAGTTCAGTTTTAAATTTGAGAGATATTGATTTCTTGTATTCCACTATTCGTTGTAGTCGAATACAAAATATATTTAAACAAACTTAGGTTGGCCTTCAGGCAAATGGGATCCTATCAAATGGTAAACTTGACCTTGTATCTTAAAAGTAAGCATGAAAGGACCTTCTGATAATTATTAAGCACCAAAGGATCATTTGAAACGCACTACTATAAGAGCGAATATTGTCTAATAAGTAATAACAGTTTAGATTGCACAGTATGTTCCTCTAAAAGTAGTGATTTCAAAAGTTCCGGTGTATCTTCAAACGAAAGCCGTCTCCTTACTCCACTTTAAAGCATTACAAAAAGAACATACTACGTTAATATCGCCTATACAGAAGATGATCTGTAATAAATTGTGAGGTTATAAGCAAACCCACTTTTATATTATTTTGTCGGACCACACCACCGAATTCGTAGATTGTTTACCTCTAAGTCATTAAAACTATGACGAAATCTGTCTGCAGTAAGACGGGCCTCTCGCTATTCGTCCGTTTCCAGAGACCGAATAGTTTCAATTCTTAATCTTTCATTAAACAATTTTATTGATCGTTCTTGTCTCAAATAATTGTAATATTCGCGTCCCTACTCTAGTCATTGCTTATGCTCATGTTCATCTTCAAGAGATCGAATAATATTATGATGCACCCTATCATTTGTCAAACGGTCTTCATATTGAGTAAAGTTTCAGATTCTCGAGATAAAATATGACTGTCGTGATCAGTAGTGAGACGTAATTCCCTCTCAGTGAGGGTTTCGGTCTCACGGGATAGTAAAATATGCCGTTTGCGATCAGCTGTCATGAGACGTCATACCCTCTCAGTGAAGGTTTCGGTCTCACGGGATAGTAGGGGAGACCGGGTTTGGTTGTCTCACGGGTTGGTTGTCACAGCGGTCTTAACACAAAACTGAACTATCGAATAAGTCTGTTGAACAGCGTGGCAAGAGCGATACAGTGACAACGCTGTCCCTACTTCGCGTCAGACCGCCCCGATCTGCCGTGAGGGCCTCACACGTGATTATTGTTTTCGCACAGATTTTTGATGATATGAGGACCGAGTATGATCCTCATAACATCACTTTTTGTGAACGAAACGACAGCGCGGTTTAATTCAATGCCAACACCATCAGCAAAAAGGAAATATTTTTAATTGTGAAAAAATATTATGATTTACACTATTAACACTATTTTAACATAAAATATAAGTCTGTGAGTGTGTAAAAATAAATCCAGCTAATTACACATCAAACTTATGTTTATAATTAGGTATACGACATGAAAATATATTAATTACCAAGCAATATTAATACAGATAAATACTGAACATAAGTATAATACTTAGTTAGTATTAAGTAGTATTAGTTAAAATATACTTTGACTGTTAGTCAAAGTTTATTTTTACTAACAACATGTAAATAATAATTACCAACGAACTAACCTTTTCTATAATACTTAACACAGCACATTTTTCAAATTATCTTGCTCAACTCTGCTCAAAAATTTGAGGGTTTTGTTGGAACTTTAATGTGTCAAAACTATGATATATCTAAACTACGATACAACTTGCATGCGGAAATGCTCATTACAATCTGTGAATTTAAAGAATAACTAACAACATACTTACTATTCAATTTTATTGAGCTGATGAATATCTTTTGCCTGGAAGAGATCACCGCCGCCTAATAAATATACTGTGTTTTCTCATAAAATCGTAACATAATTTCTTTTATCTACTAAATTTTAATAAATAAGTTATTTTTATCTAAAAATAGCTTATATTAGGCAAAATTATACATTAACTTTTTATAATTTCAGGACCGCACTTTAAATGGGGCGCTCGGAAAATATGCCTACGGGTTATTAATAGAGAAATGATACACAACAAAGTTATGTTGGTTCCATTTTATTTATAAAATATAATGAAAATGGGCAAATATAAAACATATTATGTAAAATGATTAAAAATAAATAAATGAAGCAACTACGATTCAAAGAAAACATCTTTTTCAGTGTGAAAATGCTCTAAGCAATCCTGGATGATGAGTATATCATGTACTCTCATCCCAGTACGGTCGGTACCTCGATAGCCATAACGATAAATATTATTAACGATATTATATTGCATAGCTTCTATCGCGGGCCTTGAGCGTGGGGACCGAATCGAGAAATTCCGTAACGAAAAAACCTCACACTCCCCACTCCGACTGGCTCGGATGTGTGGCTTGAAGGCATGCTATGCAATAGCTTTACTGCGGCAGTCCCCGAGTGCCACACGTCTTTTTTATAATGAGATAACCGCAAAGTCAAAATAAAAACATTACTTGTACAGTTGTGAGTGCAAAATTTACGTTTCATTTGGCAATATATACTAAAGCGTAGTAGTTTGATATGTGGTTGGCTGCCCCTCCTCTCCTTCCTGAAAAATATCCTCCAAAATTTCCCGAGATACTTCCAATGATTAAACCATTGGACGTTGGACATTAACTTCAGTCAAAAATTGACGAAGCGGATGATTACTAATTTCCACTTAATCCTCGCTACCACTATCTTTATCATCAAATCATCAATTTTCAAGTGGTGTTGTAAAATTGTCAGCAGAAATCGTCTTCCAAAGGCGATATAATATAATGAGCATTGAATCTGTAAATAAAAAAATCAAAAGTTAACTGTAAATCTATAAAAAAAGCTACTTACAAATAAAATTTTATCAAAAACTACTGTTTCCAATGCACCTCAAAATCTTGTAAAAGTCATATATAAAATAATTCATCATTTTATTATTTCATTCTAAAAGTGTAATATTATAATATACCAACAAAAAACATGAATTGCTATCATTATAAAAAATAAATACCTATAAGTAACAACTTACCTTTTGTGGGAACGCATGATGGTGAAAATTCACAAAACACGAAGATTGCATTTGATAATTTTGGTTTTATGGCATTCAATTGCTTTATAAATATCACTACATAGTACCTATAAAAAAGTCGCTTTCTCTGTCCCTATGTCCCTTTGTATGCTTAAATCTTTAAAACTACGCAACGGATTTTGATGCGGTTTTTTTAATAGATAGACTGATTCAAGAGGAAGGTTTTAGTATATAATTTATTAGGTTTTAGACAAAGCGGACGTAGCCGCGGGCGGTAAGCTAGTAAATTTATAAAACATGAAGATTTTTAAAATTGTAACTAATGAACACAATCAATATTAGATTAACTGTAGATAATGGTGTCTAGTTTTACTTAAAATAATAAACATCTACCCTCTCTTTAAAAAAATGTAGTATATTTATTATTTACACGAAATATACCTTATAGGGAAGGGAAGATATGGGTTAAAGAGTTAAATAAATAACTTGATTATATTTAAATTATTAATTTTCAACAGTGTATTCAGTAGTGTTAACATGTAAATTGATTTGATTTTTATGGCGCTGCGCTGTTACAAAATTAACATTATACAACTTACATTCAATAAACTATGTTTCTCTTCCCAAGTTACTTAAATGGCATAATTTTTATAGTGTCAATCTAGATATTGTCAAACAACATTTATATATGCGTCATTTGATTATTAATTTCCAATAGTTAACGTGTGTTTGATTTTTGTAACACTTCATAGATGGCGCTGTTTCAAATTTGTCTTTATACTGCTAATATTCATTTAACTGTTTCTCTGCCAAAATTACATAAATGACGTAGTTTTTATAGTGTAAAGATAGATAATAGCATGGCTTACTCAAAAACAACATGAGTCTTTAGTTTGTACGTTGTCGTAGTATAGAGAATACGTAAGAAAAATAAAGGTTCACAGCTCCTCCCCCGTAGGTGATAGCTTGATAATATGTAGCCTATAGCCTGACCCGACCTGTTAGTAATATTCATGCAAAATTTCAAGTCAATCTATGCAGTACTTTTCGAGATTAGCCCGGTCAAACATACAGACAAACAGACAAACAGACAAACAGACAAACAGACAAACAGACAAAAATTCTAAAAACTATATTTTTGGCTTCTATATCGATTATAGATCATGGATTATGTATTCTTTTAAAAAAATATTCAATGTACAGTTTTGACTTTCCTACGATTTTATTATATGTAGTATATAGATAGATACTATGGATAATATAAATACTAAATAAGAACAACAAACGTTACATAACCGCTTCACTATTCCAACCGATAACTCAATTTCAATATTATGATTGACAGCGTACAATGACAAACATACGTACATACGAAATTAATCGAGTCTAGCTATCATAAATATAATCCACTTGTTGAGACAGGTAACAATATAATCGTGACCTAAATGTACGACCTAGGCTATATAGATTCAAATACATTTACCGTTTTATGTGAATTTTGTTACTAATTACTGGTTTAGTTCTATATTGAATAGTTAGTTAGATCCATCTCGTAAAATCGAATTATTGTTGTATGATTGTGGTTATTAAATAGTTTTGAACACTGTTGCAATAATAACGTAAATAGTGTAATAAGTAAGAATTGAGATGAGGGTCAAATGACGAATAAAGACGAAGACTTAAATTAATCAGAAGACTCTTTTAGAATATGGAGTCTTTACTTAGCTCTATTTTGTTTGTAACTATTTAGCAGAAAAAAATGAATTTTTTGACGAATTTTAAGTCAATCAACTCTTATATTCTATCTATGCATTAAAATTCGTATGTAAAGACGTGACCAATAAGTAAAATTAAATAGATATAACTACTACTACTACATACTAATGCATTAAAATGACTTACTAAAATCATAAAATGTAAGGATACATTTTATTATAACCTACATCGTCATCTAAATTAACGCTGTCACCTCACAAAGATAATTGTACATTGCCACTCCAAATGTTGTAATTTAAAAACAAAACCATGAAGGTAAACAAAATTCAGACGATGTTGTAAATGTCAAATTGCAGAGTAGAGCAGTTCGCCTAATTCTAGTGTGCGCTGCGCAGGAGTTTTCTATTAGTAAATGTGGTTTAGGGTTTTGCTTACGTTAACGAGAATAGCGATTTTGTTAGCAAATGCCAGTCCAGTTTTAGCAGTATTTTTATGCCTCTTAAATGTGTGGTAAAGAGACCCATGACGCTTGTTATGAGCTTTTATCCTCCATAGCGAAGAAAACAATTATATTAAACAAATTGTAATTTAAAATACTTTAACAACAATTCAAGTAGCTACATATTTCAAAATAATTAGCAGATAGCATCGAAACAATTGTAAACAATCACAAGCATACGTGAGATTCACAAGTGGGTCCCCGTACTGAAAGCTTTTTCTAGCAATACATTTTTCGTAGAAGCTTTATGTGCTCTACCCAAACAAAACATTTGCTTTTGCATTACTGTTTATGACTTACTAGCTGTGCCCTGCGGTTTTACCCGCAGTGCTCCACTCCTGTTGGTCATAGCGTGATGATAATTATAATATAGCCTTCCTCGATAAATGGGCTATCTAACACCAAAAAAATTTTCAAATTGGATCAGTAGTTCGAATTAGAGATTAGCACGTTCAAACAAACAAACTCTTCAGCTTTATAATATTAGTATATATATATTAATTCTAAGATCACATCTCAATCTATAGATTACTAGGTCTCCGCCCGCGGCTTCGCCCGCGCAGTCAAAAAAAAACCCGCATAGTTCCCGTTCCCGTGGGATTTCCGGGATTGCGTCATTTTCCCGGGATAAAAAGTAGCCTATGTCCATTCTCGGGTATTAAAATATCTCCATACCAAATTTCATGAAAATTGGTTCAGTAGTTTAGGCGTGATTGAGTAACAGACAGACAGACAGAGTTACCTTCGCATTTATAATATTAGTATGGATTGCACGTACCACATCGCGGCTCTCATCACCAACATTACAACGAGGACAGCATTCCAGCCGACCGCAGCACACGCAAGAATTAATCACAATTAGCTGACACCCAGTGTGATGCAGACGTGTCCTTTGGTTATAAACAAATTTGTACTTTTGAACATTTGTTTATTTCGATTTTTTCGTTTTCGATTCCATTATTTATTTTGTGTCACAGATATGTAATATAATCACTATGCTCTCGTAATTATAGTTGACAATTGGGTTTTGCTCACAATTAATAATATTTAGGTCTTATTTAATAAATTTATTGATAAAATTACAATTGCAAACGAAAAGTCACCCAATTACGTTCTGCCAAAACAAATCGACACAGTCTTAATTGTAACGAAAGCAATGCAAGCAAACGAAAACGCAAGCGTTGATTTATGATAAATGATTAATTCCCAATAATAAGTTAATAACTCAAATGTGTCAAAATATTCGTTTCGAGCAAGAACAAATTCATAAACAATCGCGCCTACGCTCGCGATTACGGCTTTATCATTAGCAACCAAGCATTGGCGTATAAAATAAGTGGAACATAGCATTATCTTGCAATATCCGTATTGGATCGATATTATATTATCATCTGTGGTAGGTGCAACCTGTGGTTAGGGAGGTGGTACAACTGGACACAAAGGAGGAAAAAAAATATATACATGACGATATAAGTTTTGTGTTTGGTTGAATCCCATTGTAATAAAGTATTTAACATTGATCCATGAAGTATTTTCATTGTAAACGTTTCTTTTCTGAATTAGCTTCATTCATATAATTTGACTCAAATCTAAATAATTTTCAAAATATGACTAGATGCTACAAGTAAAGTATTAATCTGTTACAAATGAGGAATTAAATCGAACGTCATCCAATTAACTATCAAATAGAGTAGAGGCTTCCGCTGTACTGAAAAAAGTCTTGAGGAGTTTACTTTTAAATGTCAATTCATTTCAATTAATTGAAAATAAAGCCTGTATATGCATGTACTAAATATCCTAAGCTCATTGTACAGCAGGCGTAATAAAAGATAATACAGTAATACGCAGATAACAATGCGCCTCCGAGCAGGGATTGTTTGAAAGTGGATTTCATTAGCTCACGGAAACGGGAGGTGAGATGTGATTCATCCATCTATGTGGGTCACGTATTGCTATTGTGTTAAGGTTTATTATTGTCTAATTTTAAACACAATTGAGCACTTAATTTTGATACGAAAGAGGTAAATACATGTACCTTAATTTTTAGATGTCCTTTCAATTGTATGAAAATATTGCTAATATTTTTGGGTTCAATTTTGGTTCCTGTGATAGTGATATGTACAAGTTTAAATAAGTCTGTTAAATAATGTTTTGAAACCTGTGGAAAAAAATCATAAGATTGGACTAAATACAGCTTAACCTTGTGAAGTACTTCTATCTCATAGGGGTCATAATAGTAAGCATTTAAGATATAAATACATTATGGGGTTGGTCATAAGAAGGGTCATTTACGTACCGTGGAAGCCTTAGGTTTATTACTAATTCCTTTTTATACCCTTCAATAAAGTAATTTCTTCTCATCTATATCTACAGATCAGTCTTATTTGAAACAGGTAATATATCAGAAACTTCAATAATTTTAGTAACAAACAGATGACGCATATCTACTTTCAGTGCAATTAATTACACAATATATAAACCTTTATTTTATACGTTCCAACGTTCTAACGGTAATCTCAAGAAGTGAATTATCCTAAAACAATTAATTGAGATCACCACGCACTAATTAATTAACTCTACATCTCTTTATTAGTTTCATATAAAATTTAATAGCCTGTAAAATACAAGGCTTAATCCCAATCTAGAAAAACGTATTAATACACCTGACTTTTAAGGCTTGAACTAATACAATTTCAACAATCTTGTAATAGAGTTACACGTAGTAACAATCTAAATGTTAATCAACTTGTAACGGTATATATCGATACCTAATCGGATAAACGAATCGAATGTTTGTCGCGGCGATCACGAAATGCTCGTAAGCAAAATCTTTTATCTACAAACTAAACGGCAGCGATTAATAAAGCGACAGTTGATTTTGTAATTAGAGAGATAAGGTTTAAAATAGATTGGCGCAATTTCCTTGGATATAATTCTTGGATATCACCAGATTGTCGGAGTTGCAGGAAAAATGTGGGTTGTGTCTTATTCGGATGGGGTAAGGGTGTTTTTTGTTTGGCGTTGTTTTAGTGGGACGTATATGGCAAAGTTTCCAAGGTCCACGTTCCTGTGACGTGTTTATTTATCGGCGCTCGCGCACCACGTCTAAACACGGGAACTTGGCGCGAATGTGACCTAGATGTTAAGCGTGCAGTGCATTTGCGGCGTATATTTACTTCCTTATTCAAATAAGTATTTATTGTCCGGAGTTTTGCATCTTGTTGTATTTATGGTGTATTTAATATTTTAGAAGACATTTCACGTGTGATAGTCACGGAAATACTTATACTAGAACGTTTCTGATTTACCTATTTTATACATTTGTATATTTTAGGAAGCTTGGCACTTGAAAAGTTTTGATAATAAAATACAATAAAGCTTTCAAACTGTCTGCAAAATAAATAGAAATGTCGAGCGCATGAATTTTTTATCATTTTTGTGATGTTTTTTGTAAGACGTATGTGCAAAAGATATGCAATAGATTTGCAATTTCTTTTTAGGATAATATGCAATGCTCATTTACTGTTTCTTTTATATTATATTTAATGATCGTACCAAATAAATCATAAGAAATGCCTATATGACAACACAAATCGTAACCATCAAAATAACCAAACTTTACACCATCGAAATACAAGTGAGCTTCACAAATTTAGGTGGTAAGACACAGGCATGGATTTAGGTGGTAAAATAAATCCAGTCGATACTAATGAACTAGGACCTTATACTTTCATAACTCGCCTCACCAGCTCGTGGCGATCACGATCCCTTGTTCACTTATTAACGCTACAGGGGCTATGTATCACGCCTTCATGCTGCGGTGTCATATGCTGGACGCCCACAGGAGATATGAGCAATTGTGATTGGAATAACATGGTGATGTATGGAATTAATTGTATAGAAGGATTAGGGAATTGTCCAATCTGGTAGATGATGATTATGATAATAATCGTATAGGCTTATGTGCTTTAATTGTTTGTTTAAAATGTTCGCGAAGAGAAGGTTTTCATGATGCTTCTTTCAAAAAAGTAAAAAATTACACTTTATACACAAAATACACTTTCTTACTTATTGCAGTTAATACGAACATGATATCTCAAGTTTTAAAAAACCTGGAGAAAAAAATAGATACAAAAATTAAATAAAAATACGAGCACGTTAGCTCTATAGCCTACACTTTATGTCGTATCGAAAGTAGGAAGTGATTTATTTAGAGCAAACGCTATATATCTGAGGATCGTGCACAGATCCGTTGACCATTTAAAGCCTGATTGTGTGGTCACTATGAGATATAGGTAGGTACTACGGTAACGAACTGACAAGGCGTCTCATACACGAACACGTAAACAGAAGTAAAACTTCCTATACTATTCTAGTTTTAGGATGATAGTAATAATAATTAGGTGAGAGTAAGGTTTATTGTAGAAGCGTTCTGTACGCTTACTGAATACTGTTTGCTCGATTCGGTTATTTAGTGGTCTTCAATCTCAATAAATCTTAACTAGTTAATTATTCATCTATGTTTTTTGTCTTTGGTAAAAACCTAATAAAAATAGACACCACTTTAATTCATATCAATTTCTATCATGCATTTAGTTTGGTGGTTCATGCCCTAAAATTTTCCATAGGAGTCAGGTCAGTGAGGCTGATCGTAATATTTACATTATCGACAGGATGATAAAATATGAATAAAACATAGCGTCTCAGCCGCTTCATAACATTAAGCTTAAATGTAATTTGTTCAAGCACTTGTCGCTTAGTGTTAGAGCAAGCTTTATGTGGAAATGTCATTGATAGAGTGTCGAAACGTAAAATGTGTGAATTCCGTTCGATATATTGTGTTTTATGTCGATTGAGATCGTGTTAAAATAATTAAATCATTTGCTCAGTTGAATGGAGTAAATTTTATGTCACATAAATTGGCTTGCCTGCAAATTATTTGTGAAGTAATTGGAGTTTAACTGTGTTATCTATATAATGGGGAATAAGATGAACGGTTGATATGAAAGGTGGGTATAAAAGGACAGATGTGTGAATTTCGTTAATTATTTGGGAGCGTAACGAGCGTATTGGTTTTTTCATATTTAATTCAAAATGTTTAAGGTCAAAAATTGAATGAAATGTTGTCCGAACAGTTTGTTCATAAAAAATAATAATATGAATAACTAAAACATCTTCATATCTGTGAAAACATCTTAATATTCAAGCACATTTTACCTCGTAATTTCATTTTACTTCGGTTCAACCTTAACAATTCTATTTCCAAACAAAAGCAGTTATCCCATATCCAGTATGTGAAACGCATTAACTTCCATAGTAGCAATAATTTCAAAACAGTTACTTTCATTAACCTTCATTTAATAATTGCATGGGTTCGCCAAAGGATAGTGTAACAATGTGATTTTGTTATACACTATTTTCTGCTTTATGATAATATGATAAAGGTGGTTTTAGAATGGCTAGTTCATTTTGCAACAGGTCGTCTAACGACTCCAATATGGTTCGGAAGAGGTGACCATACGTTTTATTGTAAAGAGACATGTGTGAATTTTACTGATGTTACAATATTGCCTATTAATTATGCATCGTATGTCATGTCTAAGGTCATAGTTTAAGTTACTAGCAGTACTACATGTTAAAACTAATCTGCTATATTACCAAGAAAAATATCAATAGTTTTCCATGGAAAAAGAACATAAAAAATGTTAATTGAATACTTATTTTTCTAAGAAAGTAATTTTAATTGTAAGTAGTTATGACATTATGCAGAATTTAGAATTTTCTATTATTAATGTGATGATCATGAACAATTATTGCAATGCATTCTTCCGGCCCATCTATCATCACCTATCACAACGTTGATGTAGTTATGCCAGGTAAAAAGTCCAATAAAATCCCAGTTATGTTTTCATGGTGTTCCTATTAAAGGGCGCATTATAGAAGACGTGACCAGCCGACGTTTTCATTAAGCCTCGTTTCCTATACTCCGATACACCTATGATTAACTAAGTCTTCAGCTAATTGTGCCTATCTTCGTGATTGCCTACTGGATCTTTTAATTTAGCTTTTACTTGATGACTGTATGCTTTAATGCATCAGATTGAATAATCTCCGTTGAATAGGACTTTTGAATTTAGATGAAGGAAACATTTTGAATTGGTGTTTCAATGGATGAGGGATTTGTTGAATCTGTTGATTTAGCTGGACTTAAAAAAATCATTCTAGAAACTGTATTAGAACTGCTTTTCTATATAACGGTTACTTTATTTGAATAAAAAGAAGTTTTGTTATATGATTTCATTCATAAATGTTTGCTTATTAATAAAGATGTTTGTGCTGTTTTATCTTAGGTTTAATTTAGTTTCTTGAAAAAGAGCCTTTATTCCAGTTTTTAACCAACCAGTTCAACAGTACTTAGAAAATTTGTAAACCAATCTAAAATAATATATTAGTTTCTTGATAAAAAGAGCCTTTATTGCTGTTAACCAACCGGTTCTTGTAGAAAATTCGCAAATAAAAAGACAATAAAAATGTAGACTAACAATATTAATAAATAAAAGGCACGATTAATTATACACAACGAAAGTTTCCATCGATATTTCCAGTACATCTGAATCATGTCTGATGGCTGATAGCCCCATGTCTGCATGTTAATATCTTGTTAATATACCGTTCTGGTTTAATTATCAGGACCGCTGGACATGTGGGAGTCGTTCAGCTTCCGTATCTATTTATAGATAATGTTTTGTATCGATAAGACGAGTAATGTTGTGTATGAAGGTTGATATTACAAAGAGGATTTTGTTTGTTTGGTTGAAGGCACGTATCGAACTACTGGTTTGGGTTGAAAAATTATTTTTCTGATGGATAGTCTATTTATTTGTTAAGGTTATAAACTTAACCAATAAATAGACACATACATACAGTATACATTATAATGTTACCCTTAATATATCACGAGGCTATGACTGATGATGATTTGATGTTAAAAGCAAATTGATCAACATTGTTCTATTCTGTCTGGATTATGGATTTTCCAGATATTCAAGTAAGGTTTAAAGCTTTATTACACCTTTTCAATGTACAAAATTAGATATGAGGCTCTGGCTCTCTTGCTAGGCATAGCCTGTGTTAAGGTTAGGTTTAACTATTGGTTTCATTTGCAAACCGTTGATGACTATTATCGTAGGCAGGGTATATTTTTAGAACTATTAAAGCTAATAACAGTACCTCCTCCTACTTAGTTTTATATAGAATACAATAATATTATGTAAACAATGTTTTGTTATGTAAATAAAAGACGTTACCAGCGATTGATGCAATTATAAAAGATTTTTTGTCTTACCACAAAAAACTTTAGACAGGATTTAACTATAAGCGCGAGTTCTCTTTAATTAGGTTTTGTCGTATTTCACATAGGTAGACAACTATTAAAGTGACAGATCCCTGGTTTAAAGTTAGGCTGTGTCTAAATTGTTTTGTGGTAATAACTACCATTTTTGTTTAAATTGCAAAGCTAATAGAAATCAAAATGTTTTATAATCCTCAATTAAATAGGCCCTCCAATCTTAGTCACCTTGATTCCAAAAAAGAAGAAGTTATAAATATAGCTACCTCTGAATGAAGTCCAACCGGTGGTTTAGCACTTATCTAAAATCTCAGCAGTCGCTATTGTTCGCTAACCTTGTATCGGAAGGAGTGCTTACTGCTCGTGATTGCGTATTATTTATTACCCATTATCTGTTAACAGTTAGCGAACTGGACTATTAACTTGATATTCATACGAGTATCACGATTGTATGGGTGAATGGAGTGGTAAAGGCTGTTCGCAAATTTCATCTACCTAAGTCTAACCCTTAAATGCTCCCGTGTTGTATTCTTATGTGTTTTTTTTTTATATAGGTATTTAATCTTTGTTAAATACATGAGACCCTTAATTAATTCTTTTTACTAAGCTTGCTTCATTGTTAACTAAAAATATTTACCAACATTATTGTATAATTAGGTAGATTAAAGATTTTATTCTCTTTAACAGGAAACTTTATTACCTAATAGTTTATGTCTATTTAAACTGTACTGAAATGGATTTGTGTGTATTAATGAATTCTTACATAGGAAAAATAAAAGATGAATGAGTACCTAACCAGATTGTAAACGATCAAAATTCCCCCATTTCGAGCTATCTTGCATGACGAATTAAATCACATGTCACAAGCATCATGACAAGCCTGTCATGTATGACAGATGGCTGTCAACAAACCTATGAAGATAATCCTACCAATTTTAAATGCACACACAATAAACCCTAACGTGATATAAATAAAGCACATTTTTGTCTATACAGCGTTGTTTTATAGCTTCCCAGATTTTGTGACACTTTTTTCCAGTGTGACGTCATTCTTGTTCCGGAATAAGGGCGGTTTTTACGTATGAAGGAAAATGCGTTTTGGTTAGATTCTCGCGGAATTTAGAACATTGTGGTGGTCTTTATTAAAAGGTGGTAAGGTATATTTTTGTATGTTGTTAAATATATACCCATCACACGTTTGTGGGGTAAGTGACACGTAAAATTGTGGGGTAACTTTATTTTTAAGGTTGAGATTGACGAGCGTATCGTATGTCATTGGAAAATTATCTCCTTAAGATTTATTGATCGCCAGTGTGATAAAAACGACGTGAACGCTTAACATATTTAGGATATTCTAAATCAGATTTATTTCTACAAGCGCGCGTCTTCATGAAATTATAATATTACATTATTCTTTTTAGTATCTTCTGTAGGAATTAGTTTTTATTATAATGGGCTAATTGTGTAAAATTAGGTACGAAATATACGTAATATAAGTACGTAAATATTTTTTGGGTAACACACGCATACGCGTATTTCCAAACTATACATAGCCAGAACGCAACCATAGGAAACTGCTCGTGTATACTTTGTAATGCTGTTTTTAAGTTTGTTATTACAATATATACACGAATTTTGCGTACTGATCGTGTATACTTTGTAACGCGGATGCTTGCTTCTTCGTTCCAAACTATAGGTACACGATCAGTACGCAAAATATAACTAAATATACCTACTACACCACTTACGCTTGAGCGAAATAATAAATATATAGACAATCAAAGACTTGTACAGCTATATCTATCTACTTTTATTCTTCTTGATTGATTCAGTAAAATATGGAATAAAAATATTATTAGGTAAGCTTAGAAAAATAAATAGGTAGGTAACAGATATAAGGGTTACCTATGGGTTAGGTTAGGTTCGTGTTTTTTTTAACTACACAAAAATAGGAGCCCCGCGAAGCGGGGCTCCGTCGCCTCGCAACGGTCTTCTTCTGGACTTATTAGATTCTTACATTTCAGCACTATTGTCAATTGTAAGTCGTGCAGCATAGTCGGGAACGAAGACACAAGCATCCTCGATACAAAAAATATACGATCAGTACGCAACATTACATACACAATACACATGCATTTTAATAATAGATTTCAAAACAGCAATACAATAATATAAACGCGAGCAATGGAAAGACGCCGCGCTTACTCCGAAACATACACGATTAGTCCGCATGCGTACTGGCGCTGTATATTTTGGAGCGCTATTCTTACTTACTTCACTACAAAGTATACGCGAGTATTTGCGTACTGCTGTTGTATAGATTGGAAGAACTTTGTAAAAAAGTTATTTCCAAACTATACGTGATTAGTTTCACACCGTTGCGTACTGGCCTTGTATAGTTTGGAAAGACGCCACGCATACACATTTTTTTGTTGAATCTGTTGATTAATTTCTACATTTCAGTGTCTCTACATTTATTAATATGAATCTTTTAAATGATAATGAAATGAATTAAACATAAAGCAAAGTTACTAATTTACCATTTTGTTAATTTTTAAGAGTAAAAATAATATACAAGACTTTTTACAATTCTAAAAACTTACCTGTCAGTGGTATAACTGTTATTATAATATCCCTTCAAAAGGCTTACTCCATCTCGAGTATCATAAACATTATTATCCTAGTCCTAGAGAA
>CAJQZM010039583.1:4634-26102 GCA_907164665.1 Colias nastes
ACCTGTACCTAGCACCTGTAGACCTGTACCTAGCACCTGTAGACCTGCATCTAGCACTCACCTAGCACTTATCCAATGATCCAACGCGTCCGCATCCCTCAAGAACACGAGCGCATCCAGGTGATGTTCGTATATCTGCGCCCGTGCACGCCACGCGGCCGCCAGCGCGGCGCGACGCGAACGAAGCGCGGACATGTTCCAACTTCGACTACGAACATTCAATTATTGATGTTCGTAGATCTGTAGTTGGCTCTCGTAGACCAGCAGCTGGTAGTCGTAGCCTTGTAGCTGTCACTGGTAGCGCCGTAGCTATCACTCGTAGCACCATAGCTGTCACTCGTAACACCGTAGCTCGCACTCGCAGCTCCATATCTATCACTATAGCACTAACCTAGCACTAATCCAATGGTCAAGCGCGTCCGCATCTCTCAAGAACACGAGCGCATCCAGGTGATGTTCGTATATCTGCGCCCGCGCTCGCCACGCGGCCGCCAGCGCGGCGCGACGCGAACGAAGATCCGTACCTAGCAGTCGTAGATTTGTAGCTGTCACTTGTAGCTCCGTAGCTAGAATCCGTAGGCCTGTAGCTGTCACTCGTAGCACCGTAGCTGTCAATCGTAGCACCATAGCTGTCACTCGTAGCACCGTAGCTGTCACTCATAGCACCGTAGCTGTCACTCCTAGCACCGTAACTGTCACTCATAGACCTGTACCTAGCACCTGTAGAGCTGCAGCACTCACCTAGCACTAATCCAGTGGTCAAGTGCGTCCGCGTCCCTCAAGAACACGAGCGCATCCAGGTGATGTTCGTATATCTGCGCCCTTGCACGCCACGCGTTCGCGAGCGCGGCGCGACGCGAGCGAAGCGCGGACATGCGGCCCTCCACCTCGGACGAGAGGAAGTGGCCCTCGCTGACTAGCTTCTCGCCTGTGTGGGAGATAGGGGCAAAATTGGTTATAGTCGTTATAAAATATAAAAAGAAATTACAAAAAGAAGCTCGCTTTTTGCAATTAAAAACTTTATCGGGGGGCCCCCCCCCCCCCCAAAAAAAAAGAGCGTATGAGCCAAATACATGTGTCAGAAATGAAACTTCTTTGGCAAGACTCATAGATACCAAAATAGTCTTAATCGCTTTACACCATGACGTGATGATATTGCCATGACGTGCTTTAAAATTTTACTCTCAATGCGCTCAAAAAGTTTCTCTTCAAAAAACAGTCATTTGGCCCGATTCCAACAAGTGTCTTCGGAGAGGATAAAAACACAAAAAAGTAATTGTTTTTTTTAATACGCGATAAAAAAAATAGGCTAAAAAAGTAGGCTAGAAAACTCCGACATTTTCTCAAATACCTACTATTACAATTCAACAAAAACTTAATATTTTAAGTTTTATGGCATTAAAATACTTTTACAAAATGAGAAATTTTTATAGAATACTTTTCTTTAAAAAAAACTTTCTTATTTTTTTTATTTTCACTCACCATCCACATAGAAAGTGTTGAACGCGTCCTCTTTCGCGTCCATCTCCGCGGCAATATCTGCATGTCTGGCCACAAGTCGTTCCGCGGCTGTTACATCTGCGCCTAATTCCGGGGCGGTCACCCGGGCCATTGTCTCGTTGGCCCATGCCCTGTTTGGGACAGAGATATAAGTCATATGGAACTCGGAAACAGTGTATTATCGATAAAATGATAAGATAACGATAAGTACATGTATGAAATTTAAAAGAGCAAAAAATGTTCTTTAATAACTCAGGCCCCGGAACCACAGACACAATAGAAAATCTATTGTCTGGGACCGATCGGGCCGCTTGAGGCTCAATGGGTTAAAAAACATGAAAAACATTTTTTTAAGTTTTTCTCGTTCCTCATATTTATCCTAAGGATAAAATATAAACGTTATAGAGTTATTTTAAAGCCGGAAAATTGCGTGGCATTGACGTGTTGAGAGTAGAGCACAACTGAGAGGAGAGGCGTGCAATTCACTATTGCTTATATGGTCTTAAAAATGTCTGAGCGGCGTAGTGTAAAACATTTATTCAATACTAGCTTCCACCCGCGGCTTCGCCCGCGTGGTGTTTTGATAAAAGGTAGCCTATGTTCTTTCTCAGGGCCTAAAGATTGTCTGTGCCAAATTAAATCAAAATCGGTTGAGAGGTTTAAGCGGGAAAGCGTAACAGACAGACAGACAGACAGAGTTATTTTCGCATTTATAATATTAGTAGGGATAACATTACCTCTGATAATTTTCGTTTGAATGTCAGTCTAATTGTTAATTATTGTGTGCAGCATATTGGTATATTAGAACATGACAACTTTCACACCAATGGAAATGTAAAATTGCAATAAACAAAAGTAGGCAAAATAAAATGAAGCAATTGATATTTTTTAATTCCATTTTAACTCACATGAGCTCCTGATAAGTGTCAAAGCTTGCAGCTGGCCAGCTAGCTGCAGCTGTTGGTCACATCGGGCTGCACTACCTTCTTATATATGTAAAGCGTCTGATACATCTTCCAGTTTCACTTGTACGTGCGGTTTTAAGTGCGCCTATAGATGTTTTACTCCAAAATCCATACTATAATATTATAAATGCGAAAGTAACTCAGTCTGTCTGTCTGTTACTCAATCACGCCTAAACTACTGAACCAATTTTCATAAAATTTGGTATGGAGATATTTTGATACCCGAGAAAGGACATAGGCTACTTTTTATCCCGGGAAAATGACGCAATCCCGGAAACGCCACGGGAACGGGAACTATGCGGGTTTTTCTTTGACTGCGCGGGCGAAGCCGCGGGCGAAAACCTAGTACTTCATAATACTCACATGAGCTCCTGATAAGTGTCGAAGTACGCTTGCAGCTGGCCAGCTAGCTGCAGCTGCTGGTCACATCGGGCTGCACTACCTTCCAACGCATGTAACGCATCTGACACGTCTTCTAATTTCGCTTGCACGTGTTCTCGCGCGTCTGGGAACGCTGCGCCGAGTCTGTGGGAGGAAAAATAATGATAAATAAAAATTAGTAAAATCTGGACAAATCTATACTAATATTATAAAGATGAAGAGTTTAATGTTTGTTTCTTTGTTTGAATTGGTCCTATTCCGAAAAATTATTTCTGTGTTAGATAGCCCATCGTGTCGAGGAAGGCTATAAGGCTATATATCATCATAATAAGACCAACAGGAGTGGAGCACTGCGGGTAAAGCCGCAGGGCACAGCTAGTTATTTATAAACAGAGAAAAGAACAATTATACACAAAATACACTAGAACACCTATCCAATCACCGCTCGCATCAGGCATCGCAAATCAGTTTGTCAGCTGGACAAGCTGGCAACCTGATTTTTTTTTTTTAATAAGCGCAGTTAAATTTGAACAAAGAAATTATTATCAAGAGCTTTTAGCTGGTGTATTTCACGTAAAAGCTGTAATGTAGCCTCTTTCCCTAGCTATACTTTAATTTTAAACAATTCCCCCCTTTTAAAAGAAGATCCCCCCCCCTTTTGACTAATGTTGTCCCTCTCTTACCTATCAGCTTCATTCCTCAAATGCTTATGCTTCTCTCTAATAGCATCAACATCAGCTGCAAGCGCTTTGAGCTGGTGTATTTCACGATACAGCTGCCCCCTTTTCTAACAAGCTTTCCCCCCTTTTGACTAAAGTTTTCCCCCCTCTTACCTATCAGCTTCATTCCTCAGATGCTTGTGCTTCTCTCTAATAGCATCAACATCAGCCGCAAGCGCTTTGAGCTGGTGTATCTCACGTAGAAGCTGTAGTGTAGCTTCCTTCTCTGCGACCCACGCGAGTGTTTCCTCCGCGGAACGGTCAAATTCGTGCACTTGACGAGCGCCGGCTAGTGCCTGGGGGTGGAAATCAAAATTAGTATCACGATCGAATTGTAATACTGTTAGACGTAACTTTTGATTTAATATTTTTGTGGATGAATAGTTGTCAATGTAGTTGTCATTATTTCTTGTCTGAACATGCTTATCTGTCGAATACTATAAAAAGCCGCTTTCCTTTGACTCGTGGCGCATTCGTACGAATCTTGCCTAGGGGCTCGGACGTTGTTTATACGACGTTCGACCCAACTATCCTCACTTTGCTAATAGTCGTTGACTTGCTGCGATTTGTTATCAACTACCTTCATCAATTAGGTAGCTGTGTAGAATCGCAGTACATTCTTATTACATTCAAACTAATATTTAACCCGGCCTCGCGTGTAATTTCTTATAATACAATAAAAGTATATAGAAAACTTGAAGATAATATGGAACATTTCAACATTTAAAATGTAGAAATTAAAATTTAATCGTTCTCAGTCTTAACTTTGACCTCATAGTATTGGAATAGGAAATCTGAAATTTCAGGTTCAAAATTCTAATTTAAAATGATCTCTGCAAATACAGAACGAGGCCAACACTGATGGTTGGTTTAAAACGAGACTGAAACATTGGTTTGAACAAGTGTTAAATTTTCTTGGTTATCTTTTATTTTGAAAAAGAATCAGATTGAGTATATATAGTACTAGCGGTCCGCCCCGGCTTCGCCCGCGGTACATATTTCGCAATAAAAGGTAGCCTATGTTCTTTCTCAGGGTCTAAAGATTGTCTGTGCCAAATTTCATCAAAATCGGTCCAGTAGTTTATGCGAAGACCATACATACATAGCATACATACAAACCTTTCCTCTGTATAATATTAGTATAGATTTATACGCAGTTCCAAAAGAATATTAATGTTGATAAATTTCACTAGGTTAATTAATATTTTTATATACAACTTTAATCAGAACCATAAGCGCTACACCATCGACCATTTATCTCTCTAATCACACCCATCTCCAGCCTAGCAACGACCAAATCCTTCAAAAATATCCTACTACTATTATAAAGGCGAAAGTTTGTAAGTATGGATGTATGGATGTTTGTTACTCTTTCACGCAAATACTACTGAACCGATTACAATGAAATTTAGCACACATATAGAGGGTAACTTGGATTAACACATAGGATAGGTTTTATCCCGGAAATCCCACGGGAACGGGAACTGTGCGAGTTTTTCTTTGAAAACGCGGGCGAAGCCGCGGGCGGAAATCTAGTAATAAAATGTAGTTAATTAGCTGCATTTCGACTAGTCATTCCCGGAGCACTAATAAACTATATCTACACATTTTTACTCAAAATTACAAAATAATCCTTAAAAACCCACCTCCTGCCTAGCAACAGCCAACTCCTTCAGATCATCCCACAGCCCGCGAATATCTTCAATCTTCTGTTTCACTCTGTCCGCTTCTGGCGTGTTCTCTTCTAGAAGCGCTGTGCCCGCTTCGCAGACCGCTTCTATGCGACCTTCGCTTGCTGTAGAGATAATAGGTACATGATAATAGGTCAAAAAATATTTTTGGAGAATTTATTGACCCTTATAGAGACTTTTTAACGAAAATAATGGCATTGTAATTATGTTTAAGATAATTTAATTACAACATTTATTATGTACAGATGAAATTTTATGTAATGCAATATTTTCATTTATGTGTAACATTCAAGGGATCATAGTGTCTAGATCCAATATCGTATTTAAAAATATATCTATAAAAACCTGTTGCGAAATGTGAAGTCCCATGCCCCCTAGTGGGGTAAGGGGCAGATGCATTATACATCTGTTTCACTGATCGATTTTCTTTAGGGACAAATAGGTGATCAGCCTTCTGTGTCCTGCCAGACTGAGACATTTTTTTTCCTTCATCTCCACCGGGAATCGAACCCAGGACCCCTCGGTGTTACGCTCACGCGTCAACCACTGTACCAAGGAGGCGGTCACTTCTTAGCTACACTTACCGTTCAGCTGCTGCAAGAAGTTATCAAAAGCCTGTTGCAACGTATCCACGTGTTCAACATCGAGGCCATCCTCATTTGAACCTATACCACCAGTTACTATGCCTTGGGGTATTTATAAACGAAATAGTGTGTTTGTTCGCCTGTCTTTCACGACCCAACGGAGCGATTTATAGGCAGTGATATAGGCTACTTTTTACCACGATGAAACATTTCATTCCCACCTTTGATTTTATCCGAGATTTCTTGTTCGTAGAAAAGTAAAGACTAGACAGTGATATAGGCTACTTTACCGCGAGGAACCACCTCATTTACATGGAATTTTTCCTCGATTACTCAGGAAAAACCGCGGGCGGAAAGCTACTTAGCACATAAATCTAAAGAACTTACCATTAAGCTGCTGCAGGAAGTTATCAAAAGCCTGTTGCAACGTATCCACATGTTCAACATCAAGGCCATACTCCTCGCTGGCCGCGACTGTCATCTGCTCGCTGATCCATTCTTGTACCTCTTCGCATTCTTGCACGAATCTGTGGGAGATAGTTATTAAATTACTAGCTGTCCGCCCCGGCTTCGCCCGTGGTACATATTTACGTTTTCTTTAGATAAGAACCATCCTCGTACTTCAAGGAATATAATAAAAAAAAAAGAATTATCGAAATCGGTCCACCCGTGATGCCGTGACCAAGGAAAACGGGTTATTTTTTATATACATACAGGTAAATTAGCTTGGAGAAATTTTTGCATATGTAGTGGTGTGTATATTACTCAGATCTTAGAGCGCGTTTCCACTATATCGTTCTGGCCTATACAAAAATGTTTCGATATCCTAACATTACTATTTAATTTTATACTTATTCCTAGCAACACTTTTGTTTTCAATAAAAACAAGTTTTTATTTGAAAGAAAATGGTTTTGACTTTATAAAAAAAATATATCATTCAATTTCACGTCCTTGAGCAAACGACAAGGCGACTACCGTGAAACAATAAAATATCGTGTCCATAATAATTTGTTTCATAATTAATATTTGACCATAATAATTACGAAACAAAACAAATAAATAAATCGTCACTTGATAGTGGAAAGTGGAAACACGCACAAAACCAGAATAAACCAGTTTACGCTGTCCGCAGGTGCCACGTGCAGACGTTTGGTATCGTTAGAACATAAAATTCAAAAATTATAATTATTACGTATAGACCGGGAGATATTGACACAAAATTTCGAGTCATTTGTAACAGGATGGCGGTTCTACAGGGGTCTTAGTACGCAATGACAAAAAGAAAAACGATGGTGTGAACACTGGTACCGGCGGCTTAGTCGCGTGGGCGTTAGTCGAACTCGTCGGAAAAATAGCGAAAGTCAAACGATTTGTAACACAAAAATTTTAGAATTTACCGACAGCCCATAAAAAAGAAGTAGGCGGTAGTGTCATGCCATACTTTTCCGGTGTGACTTACAGCCCGCCATACCGACGCGAATGTGTTGATTTAAAAAAAAACAATTCAACCATTTGTACCAGGCTAACTTTTGCACAGGTAACCATCGTCGTGCAGCTATTTACGAAAATCGCCATGCCATACTTTTCGGACGATTCCAAATGGTCGCCATACCGCCGAAAATCTGCAAAAATTTTTTTTTTCGCCAAACTTTTTGTACCAGTATTGCATTTGGATTTTTGGAGAGTATTTGATAAAATGTGACCATTATTATATTTACCATACTTCTAGTAGGGGGAAAAAGTGCTGCCATACTTGAAAAATTAATTTAGTATTAATTTATATAAGTGAAGATTTCCACCACCTAGATCTTTGAAATTTTGTATTTATATTCGTTGAACCTCAAACTTACAGGAAAAATTAGTGCCATACTGTTACTAATCGTTCAAAATACGAATAAAATCTTACAATAAAAAAAAATCTTATACACATTCGCCACCTCCCACAGGTATGGCATTATCACACTTCTATTTATAATCATTCAGGAGTTGTTGAAAAAAAAAATTTAGGGTGGTACAAATGGTTCGGCGAAAAAAAAAAATTTGCAGATTTTCGGCGGTATGGCGACCATTTGAAATCGACCGAAAAGTATTGCATGGAGATTTTCGTAAATGGCTGCACGACGATGGTTACCTGTGCAAAAGTTAGCCTACAAATGGTTGAATTGTTTTTTTTAAATCAACACATTCGCGTCGGTATGGCGGGCTGTAAGTCACACCGGAAAAGTATGACATGACACTATCGCCTACTTCTTTTTTATGGGCTATCGGTAAATTCTAAAATTTTTGTGTTACAAATTGTTTGACTTCGCTATTTTTCCGACGAGTTCGACTAACGCCCACGCGACTAAGCCGCCGGTACCAGCGTTCACACCATCGTTTTTCTTTTTGTCATTGCGTACTAAGACCCCTGTAGAACCGCCATCCTGTTACAAATGACTCGAAATTTTGTGTCAATATCTCCCGGTCTACACTACTACAAACGCAAAAATTTCTCCAAGCTAATTTACCTGTATATAGATTTTTTGATTGGTATGTTTAAGAGACAAACTGGAGTAACATTTTGGATGACACACAGAGAGAAACAAGAATTATAATAAATTGTTAGGAAAACAAAAATCCTGACTGTTAAAATTTATGTAGCCTATGCAAGTACTGTATACAAGCTGTTCTATATCTTACTACGATTAATATGAATCCTACTGCAAACGTCTTCTAAAACAATTTTGGTAGCGTCGTTGGCCGCAGTAGCGAACTTTCTAGTGCATTCTTTCTCTAGCAGATAATGGTATTTCACCAATTTGTTTCAATATAAAGAAATACTTCTAGCTAGTCATGATCATGCTTGAAGTCCATATTATTGTGTCCTTTTAAACCGATTAACGTTATATTTTGCAACACAAACTCATAATGACATATACTGGTTTCTTCTAGTTACCATGACGTATTATCACGCAAAACCATAGGCTAAAACTAGTATATACTCACTTGAAATACTTCAAGCTCTGTTGCAGTCTCTGCTGCCGCTTAGCGGAGAGCAGCTTGATCTCTTCGCACATCTCTTTCAGTTCTTCCATCTTTTTCTTGACTATCTCATCTTCGTTGACACGTTCCTGTATAACATAAGCAATACATATTACAATTATACAATATTACAATAAAAATAATATATTTAGCTAAATAATCGGAAAATAACAAACCAGGAAATTTCTAGACATTATGAAGTCCTCGTAAAAAAAACTTAATCCCAAAAAATGTGGCAATATTGAGTTCCGTAAAGATTTTACATCTACTGACCTAAACAGCCTTTTCCACCTTGTGACCTACGGTAAGAATAAGTTTAAGACCTGTCACCCTAACTCCTGTAAACTTAAAAGCCTATCTTCCATACTCTTGTTATTTTTATTCTCCTCTTACCTGATGCCCCCTTTTAAGTATAATATATTCCTCACCTGAGCAGCCTTTTCCAGTCTCGTCACAGAAGGTAGGAAAGCAGCTAGCTCCCTCTGCTGAGCCTCCAGCCTCCGCACCAGACTGAGCACAGACTCCTCATCTCTTCCCGTATCTCCTCCCGAGAGGGCACTCTTTCTTTCCGCTAACCACGCTTCCGCTTCCCACATTTCTGAGAGCAGCTGTAATGTAGATTGGATCTTAGTTTTTTTCAATTTTCGTGTGATTCACAAGTATGAGAAATTTACTGCTTTTTGTTATATGTGCATATGATCATTAAAATTCTTTAAATTATCTTTTGTCAAGCACAGATTAAAATATTTTTGGTTAGGATTCAATTAAAAAAGGTTCTCAAGAAAACAATAAATCACTAGAAAACGGTAGAAATATGGTAGGTAGTGGGAGAAATTCCACAACGTACATGCATTTCACATCTCATCCTGTAAAACAAAACCCACATGTCCGTTTTCTTCCACTTTTACTATTATTTCTAATATAACCCCCCTATTTTTGAAGTGAAAACTTCTTTAGCGGCGTTGAGCACTTTTTCTGTAATGGGTATAAAATCTTAAACTCGCGTCAGGACACGTGACCTGATCGAAAAAGCGTAAGACGGATGGAGAGTAGACAGCTATCCCCTCTCTACTACGCGCGTTTTCACTTCTGCCGGCACTCCCGGAGTGCAACCCGTCTTTTTTTTTTTATTAAAACGTACCTGCAAAGAATGCACCCGTTCCTTCAACGCAGTGGACCTCAAAGCGGCCGCATCCATCAGGTTCTTGAGGGAATTCTTCAGATCACGCGAACTTGCTTCTAACGCTCCGCCGGCAAAGTGACCGCGCCGCGCGAGCGCTAAAGCCCGACTGCATACTGCGTTTATTGTTGATTCGCTGAAAAATAATTATTTTTTAAGCTATTGCATAGCTTCTATCGCGGGCCTTGAGCGCGGGGACCGAATAGAGAAATTCCGTAACGAAAAAACCTCACGCTCCCCACTCCGACGGGCTCGGAGGTGTGGCTTGAAGGCATAGCATGCAATAAGTAAATTGAACAAAAAACTTGAAATTTCTAGTTTTTTGTTAACTTGAAAAAATTATTATAAACAAAGTATTAACATTTTTTAAACTTTTATGGCGCGATCTTGTTAAGTATATTTATATGAAGGGCTCCACGAAGTGAAAAATTTTACCGACAATTATTTAAACATTTTTTTTAATGTGCAATAAGGACGAAAGTTCAAAAAAAATTCGTTAGGTAACATTTGTCTAATTTGTTGAAAAATTAACTTTTAGTAAAATTTCCAACGGGAGCAAATTCTTTGAAGTGTTCGGAATACAGCATAATTTTTTTAAATTTTTAAATTAATATTTTATAACTTAAAAAAAATAATTAGTGTGACGTGCTCGGTTTTGAAGCCGCGCGCGCTAACTAAAAATGCCGCGCGGAGGACTATTTTCAGCGTTAAATTAAAATTATAAATAATGGAGATAGAATTCCGGGAGTCGGAAGATTTTCGTTGGAAATTTCCTCCTCTTTAAGAATCTTTTTTCAAAATTTCTGAAAATATGTTAATAATTTCGGAGTAATTAACAATAAACGAAATACCTTTTTTTTGCAACTTAATTTGTTTATAACTTTTGCAATTTTTTGTGTGCTACAAATTTCCGATACATTTTTCTAGACGTCATTCCGAATCAAATGAGCTATCGCACGTAATTTAAGAGACTTATCTCTATTTTACGCCATTTTCAACTTATCAAGTAGACTAACAATCTAAACACCTACATTTCTAGTAAGTTAATAAAAACTAACTCACCGTGCAATAATCTCAGCCTCCAAAGCCGAATGTTTCTTCAACAACGCTTGTGCTTCAGGCAGCGTGGCTCCCATCTCTTCTGACCGGACCGCTGGTTCGCGTTCTTTCAACCTTAAGTAGTAAGAAATAAGGTTGAAAATTGTGTTGTTATAAGTATCTATTATAGATCCCACTAATATTATAAATGCGAAAGTTTGTGAGGATGGATGTATGCGTATGTTTGTTACACTTTCACGCAAATACTACTGATCCGATTACAACGAAATTTAGCACACATATAGAAGGTAACTTGGATTAACACATAGGATAGGTTTTATGCCAGAAAAAAAAACTGTTCTTAACAAATTAAGAAATCTATAACCCGGTTATTTTATTTTGAACTGAAGTTAGAGTTAATAATAAACAAAATACTTAAATCAAAGAACAGTTTTTTCTTTTAAAAGTAACGCAAATCGGTTACATTTAATTTTCCAATACCTTCTCATAACCTTTAATTTTAAAGTACTTTTCAAAATACCCCCCCTTTCAAAAAGTAGCTTAACACATACCAACGAACCTACCTACATTTATTATTAATACCGTCCCCCTCTTTTTCAAGTCGGTTAATACATACCAATGTAATTCTTCATCAGCGTCTCTCTCCCATCGGTGCAAAAGCGCAGCATCTTCTAAATTATCTCGTCGAATTTGTATCGGTTCTTGTAGTTGACGGTAGCTGGAAATTTGATTTGAATTGTTGAATTTGAATTTGAAGTAGTACATATTTTGTGGGACGAATATTTGTAGATTTCATGTATTTAGTCCCTTTAGAAAAATTTATTCTCGCAGTATCCAATATCTCTTGCAACATAAAGTGGCCAGTGTCGGCAAGATGATTGTGTGTCGGCAAATTTTATCGCAACTTTTGTCTTTACCACTATTTTATACAACCAAACTTACCGTTTAACAGCCTGCTCCGTTTTATCCAATATTTCTTGCGACATAAAGTGGCCAGTGTCGGCCAGATGTGTCGCGGTGTCGGCCAACTGTGTCGCAACTTCCGATTTACTCGCGACCGCTTGCTCGAGACGCGCGTGCTTCTTGAGCAATGCGCACACTGATGATAGATCTTTGCCTGTTTTTGGACAAAAAAAAGTAAATTGATGAAAAGAAGAAAATAATTGGTTGTGACTAGAGATTGTTCCTGAAAATTAATAAACGCTGTGTAAAAGAATACACAGGATTTTTTTGTGAAAGTTTTAAATTTCAATATCCACATAAAGTAAATTGGAGATGGGCTACAATATTCCTTTTAAAAGGCTTTTGAATCAACCGTATCGCGCGCTTGGTACACTTGTTGTAGACGCTCGCAGCGAGTTTCTTTACAAACTTTATAAGGATAAGGGTATTTTCCCCCCTCTTAGCATGTTATATATGCGAAAAAAGGGCATTTTCCCCATTTTCCTCCCCACTTATCCCTATAAAAACCCCCACTCACCATGATCCTCGCTCAACAGCTGAGTCTCCACATCATCCAACCACGCGGTGAAGTCATCGAGGCCGCGTAAGAACACGCGCGCTTGGTATGCCTCTTGTAACCGTTCGCGGCGGAGTTTCGCTGCGTGCTAAGGGGTAAAAGAAATAATTGTTTTATTAAGCTTAGAACCTGGGAAAATATGGCAATGTTGCCGGCTGCGGGTCAATAAAGTTTGAGAGACAAAAGTGTGTAAATATTATTAAACATTATACCTTTTAAATGTAATTAAAAAAAGTATAGGATACTTTCTTTACTTTTTTATATTGGGTATCATGTCAAGCAGTATTATAGTCGAGAAAACGGATCGCAACAACTTTAATCTAGGCAAGTACAATTATTAAATATTTTAGATGTTATACGTTTCACGTTAAAAACAGCCACGTGCATACAGTCCCACCCGATTTTTTTGCCGTATAAACTTTTTTTTATGTTTACGGTGGGCCACTTGCAAAATCCCTTTTATAGCACACATCACAACCATATTTATTTTATTTTATAATAGATTTTCTGAAAAGATACAGCTGAATTAATATGACTTACCTGTAATTCAGTCCACAGATTCTCCAAGTCTTCAACATGTCTGGCAATCTCTTGCGATGCGTAGTGATTCGATTCTGAAAGAAAAAACAAGATAAATAAAATGTATTAATTGTTATTTTTAAATGTGCTAAAATTAAGTTTTAAATTGATTTTTTTAAATGTATTTAAGGACAAAAGGAATAGTTGAGCATCTTTAATAATCTAAATTCTGTAGCAAATAAGCTATGCTTAAAGAAGTAGATAACATTTTATGACAGAAATTATTATTGAAGTGAAACTTCTATAGGCGCGTTGAGAGTAAAATTTCAAGGTCGCGTCATGGCAATACCGTCACGTCATGGAGTAAGGTGACGATTTTTGTATCTTTGAATCTCGCCAAAGAAGTTTCACTTCTGAAACGTGTGCTCGGGACAACACAGTCTTTTTTTCTTTGTTACTTTTAGTAACAACTCAAAGCAGTACATGTTCTAAAAATTCTCCGAATTAAAATAGAACGTTCTAGGAGTAAAATAAAACATACCAATCAATTTCTCTCCCGTGGCTGCTACGTCGTCAATGCGCCTTTTGTTTGCTGCCAATTCTGATTCGAATGCAGATTGCTTCTCCATTTTCGATTGAAGATTCGATAGTTCCCTGTAGAAAAAAGATAAGATTTTTCCTTTTAATTATAGATGGACAGACAATCATTATTATAATTTAGAAGCGAGAAATTTTAGATAAACCTATAAAATTATTGGATATTAGAGAAGACTTAGTATAAATGCGACGCTTTCGCATTCGATAAAAAAATGGTTCTCCAATCAATGCGCTATTCCTGATTTATACGCTATATTTTTTTTATCCTGCTACGTTACCAAATCTTCTACATTCCAACTAGTAAATATTTATTTGGAATGGGATCTCATTTAAGAATAGAGGGGAGGGAATAGAAATATCATTCATAATTATTACATGGGGATAAAGGATATCAACAATTTCCAAAATCATCTTTACATGATAATCGAAAGGGTCAGTAATTTTTAGTTTGGAACGAAGTTCCTTATCGCTCATTGCGAAAGGGGGCTAGACGGAATTAAGACCAAACATGACACTTTTTGCTATACTTTTTTATGGCCTCTAAAGCTCTCTATTCATTCATTCATTCACTCACCGATAGCTATGATCGTTCGCGATCTGCATCTTCAGCTCGATCCATTCCCGTTCGTGAGTTAGATCACGCACAAACTGATGTAGTTGCTTCGATTGTTCCAGCTTATTGCCTCGGCTTGTGCAACTCTCCTGTAAGAAGTGATATTAATTATTTTTTGCTCACCCACCTCCTTTTAACGTCTCTCCTTACATATTACTTACGGTGGCCTGAAAGAGATCGCTACCTAGCGATAAGGCCACCGTTTGTACACATTATTTTCCCCTTATCTGTACTTTATGTGTCTCTATTTCTTTTGTGTGTGCATAAATAATTAAATTAATTATTAATATTATATTTGTTTTGAATAAGAAGAAATAAGGCTTTTATTTTCTCCTAAAAGGAGACAGTCTCCTATCTCTTCGATCATCATAATCATTGGTACTATCATCATCATCATCATTAATACATCACAAATAATATTTTGAATGAAAAAGGTTGATATGTAACTTTGCAAACGGCCAAGCGCACGTTGGTAGACGTTATACTACCAATACACTTGAATGCTGAACTACAAAGTGAATTGATTTTACTACTGTTATGTATATAAAGAATAATTTTCTTCTTTTTAGTTTCTAATTGGATTTTCTACAGTCAACTTTTTAATCCTTGAACAATAATGTTCTAAATATCACTAAATTATAATATTTCTCAACCTAACTTCAATTAATCCGTCAAAAAATGTCCCTGAATTAAATACAAATGTCCATAAAATGTAAAATCTCAATAATGTCTCCACCTACCCTCAACTTGTCGGCCCTCGCCCGCACCGCCCTTATCCTCGTCTCTATATACTCCGCGTCCTGGTGTCGCTTGCCCAGCAGACTGCCGCCGAACTTCTCCAATTCTTCAACACGACCCATTTGAGAGTCGAGCAGTTTGGCGAATTCTATGTGCTTCTTGATTAGCGTTTCGACGGCTGCGAAAAACATTAATCACTACATAGTATAAAACAAAGTCGCTTTCTCTGTCCCTATGTCCCTTTGTATGCTTAAATCTTTCAAACTACGCAACGGATTTTGATGCGGTTTTTTTAAATAGATAGAGTGATTCAAGAGGAAGGTTTTAGTATATAATGTATTAGGTTTTAGACAAAGCGGGCGAAGCCGCGGGCGGTAAGCTAGTAAATACATATAACAGAGAAATTGTCCAAATACAAGAAAATTATTTGCTTGGTGCATTGTATGAACGAAATTTTTTCAAACTCAAACATTTATTTATTTAATTAGACTTCTTATAAAAGCACTTTTGAATCGTCCTAACATTTTTTAACATTTACCACCGATTCGGAAAGCAGTATCTATGGAGAAGAACCGGCAAGTATCTCCATAGTTGCTATTTTAAAATCATGTCAGTTTTATTTACCTGATTTAGTCTACATTTTACATATAATAGGATTTGTATTAAAGTTTCGATAATTTTTGTGTTATCGCCTATAATACATAAAAAAATACATCTCAATACTTACTCCGTATTATTTTTTTCCCTACATTTTGATTTATAATACTTCTTACTCACCATCAAGATTTTCGCCCAGATCATCATTGTTCAGGAAGGCCTCTTTAGCCGCCAACCAGTCTTCAACCAAGCGGGCTTGCTCGTTCAGCACTTGCAGTTCGTGAGCCTGTGTGATAATATTATCATTAAAAGTTGGTTAAAATTAAAAATTTCAAGATAAATAATAAAATTGTATGTTGCTGTTGGACTTAAAAAAGAAATCAGTAAGGTGTAGAGCAGGGATGGCGAACCAATGGCACGCGTGCCATTGCTGGCACGCGACGAAATAATTTCGGCACGTCACTGATTACGAGTTTAAAGAAAAAAGTATAAATTATGATTATGATGTAGCATAATACCTATGAATCTTTGAAAAGCAAACGCGCGCGAGCGTTCGGGTCCGGTGCGCGGGGTGGAGGCGGGGCGTAGTTGCTATGCTAGCGCGGGGAATGCGGCGGTGGCGCGGGGCGCGGGAACGCAGCGCGGGGGCTTGACTTGAGTAAATAATAACAAACGAGGCGCAGTGCCCGCGCAAATTGTTTGTTTACGCAAAAAATAGTTGAATTTCATTGTGAAAGTGAACCTTAAAGTTTATTTAAGTTATTATTTGCTGTAATTTAATATGGCTAGTTCAGCAAAGAAACTAAAAGTGCAAAATAGCAAGGATACTAGAGAATTTCAGACTTGGTGGACTGATAAATTCGGCGTGATTAATAAAGGTGACAAAGCAGTGTGTGTTTTATGTTCTGGCACCATGGTATGTAGAACATCTTCCGTTAAACGGCATTTTGAAACAAATCACAAATCAATTTGTCAAAAAAGCGAAGCAGAGCAAAAGGAATTAATTGCGAGTGCTTTGAAAGACAGAAACAAACAGTCAACATCAATAAATAAATTTGTTGGCAAAAATTGTCATACAAGTGCGGCAAGTTACACGGCTGCAAATGTCATTGCTCGGCATAGTAAACCCTTTCAAGAAGGCGAGTTTTTAAAGGAAGCCTGGTTAGCATGCGCGCCTTCTCTTTTTGCTGATTTCGAGAATAAAAATAAGATAATTCAGCGCATCAAAGATACTCCTTTGTCCAGAAACACAATAAAGGAAAGAATCTTAAAATTGGCTGAAAATGTTACAGAGCAACAAAAGCTTGACATTCACTCTGCTTCATTTATATCGCTATGTCTCGACGAAAGCACTGACGTCACAAAATCTGCACGTTTAGCTGTTTTTGCTCGATACTGCGTAGGAAACGTCATTAAGGAGGAATTAATTGCGATAAAATCGTTACCAACAACTACAAAGGGCGCAGATATTTGTACGGCAGTTAAAAATTCGATAGTTGAAAAAGAAATTGATATAAAAAAAGTTGTTTCTGTAACAACTGATGGTGCTCCGAGTATGGTGGGTAAAAAAATTGGTTTCATAAGTTTATTTCAAACTGAAGTAGGACATTCGATTCTTGAATTCCACTGCATCATTCACCAACAAGCCTTATGCGCTAAGAGCGGCTTAACATCTCTTGATAATGTTATGGCAGTAGTTACGAAAATAGTCAACCTCATCTCTGCTCAGGCTTTAAACAAGCGAAAGTTCGACGCTTTGTTGGATGAAGTCAACTCCGTGTATAATGGCTTACTCATGTATAATAATGTTCGGTGGCTGAGTCGTGGGTCTGTACTTGAAAGATTTGTTGAATGCTTGGAAGAAATCAGACTGTTTCTGCAAAATGAGGGAAAAATTGAACAATACCCACAGCTTTTGGACGTCATGTGGCTTTCAAAATTGATGTTTTTTACAGACATATGCCAACACTTAAATACGTTAAATGTGAAGCTTCAAGGCACAAACAAAACAATAATCGTCATGATCGATCTCATTCGCGCCTTTGAGGCTAAACTGCAAGTTTTCAGAAACGATATTATCGCAAAAAACTACAAGTATTTTCCATACTTGAAAAAATATATCAATGAATCTGATATACATGAGACAACAAATGCAGAAAATATTACTGAGGAATTTATCTCTGTGATTGATTCTTCAATTAAGGAATTTTCAACAAGATTTTCTCAGTTCAAAGAATTATCAGAAACGGTCAAGTTTATTATGTACCCAGATGTAACGACCTTTCATACACTGAACTTCTCCCAGTTCGATTGGTTGGAAATTGAAGATTTTGAAATGCAGCTGATTGATTTCCAGTCTAGTTCAATTTGGATACAAAAATTCATAGACATGAGAAAAGAATTAGAGTTAATTGAAACAGAAAGATTGACCAGTAATATAAGTAAAGATGCCAATAATAAAATTTTAGAAACCTGGAATGCGTTGCCAGAAACATTTAATTGTTTAAAGAAGCTGGCTCACGCTATTCTAACTGTATTTTCATCAACATATGCCTGCGAGTCATTGTTTTCAGAGATGAATAACATCAAAGACTCTGTTAGAAATAGACTGACTGATGAATCAAGTTCAGCATGCATTCTGCTAAAAGTAACATCGTACAACCCCAATATAAGTCAATTATCGTCCAATCTGCAACAACAGAAGTCGCACTAATTTTTAATTGCTCTTGTAATTGTATTTTTGGTAAATATAGAGCTTTGAGTTGATATTGTTTTTTTACATTATTTTTCCACTGATCACAAAGTCAAGAATATTTGATGGCACGGCTGCGACGTCATTAAATATTATTCCAGAAAATTGGCACGTATACGCATAAAGGTTCGCCATCCCTGGTGTAGAGCAATGTGTCACATATTTTATCCGTTTTTTAATTTTAAACAATTTATTTATTCATCAGCATGACGGTGCTGATGAACAAACTTTTACAAAACTTCCCTGTTAATTTAACCAAAAACCTGTAGTTTTTGGAGAGTTGTAAAGTCATATTTTTTTATTATAATTTTATAGTCGAATATAATATAAAAGCAATTTTTATCTGGATACAACGCCGTTAAAACTACGTGTTAGTATACTATTTGAACACTTTAAGACTAAGATAAGATCTATTTTTGTGTATGTACCTGAGTCAAATAGTTCTTCCTCTGCAGCCACGCCTGGTCCAGACTCGAGGAGAGTTTCTCAACTCTCTTGATTTTCTCTGGAACGTTCGATTGTTCCGCTTCCTTTTGGAGGGAGGCGATCGCCTTTTGACGCCCGTCTATTTCCGCCTGTAAATAAATACACATGAGTAAAAATAAACTAAAGGGATTGTATAATTTTGTCGATTAGGTGTTGAAAGAAGGTAGGTACTTTAAAAGTGGAACAAATATTTATCATATTTTCTATACATAATAATATGATAATAGGTCTAAATCTTTCTTGAGTTTGAAAAAGACAAAGCTGTTGTCAGTCGTAAAAAAGTGAAGTCCCGTGTCCCCAAGTGGGGTAAGGGGCAGATGCATTATGCATACATCTGTTTCACTGATCGATTTTCTTTAGGGACAAGTAGGTGATCAGCCTTCTGTGTCCTGCCAGACCGAGACATTTTTTTTCGTCGTCTCTACCGGGAATCGAACCCAGGACCCCTCGGTTCTACGCTCACGCGTCAACCATGGTAACAAGGAGGCGATGAGTCGTAAGTAATACTTTTTTTGTTTTAAGACAACGATAAGCTGAAAATAAAAAGTATTCTAATACAAATTCATAGTATTTAAAAGATTTTTTACAAATAAGATGGCGTTGAGATAATAGCACACGAAAGGCTGTCAGTATCGGTAAATAATTTATATTGAATTCTACTAAACTTGGATGCATATTGTTAATTTCTTCAACCAACTAAAGCCTCAAATAATTTCACTAAATATAATAAACTAAAGAAAAAACCTCACCTTTCTCTCGTTATGCATTTCGAGTAGGGCTTCAGCGTGCGCCACGCTCTCGGGCTCCGCCCCGGACATGCGTTTCACAGTCTCCGATACCCATAGGTCGAGTTCCTGTTAATAATGTAAAACATTTGAATTACAATTTTAATAAATACTTTATGAGCACATAATTTTGTGATAAATGCTATGGTACTGAAAATAATAAATAATATTGGACATTAAATTGACTACTCTGAATTTTTTATAAATACAGCAATTTATAGCTGTAATAAAGCGTTTAATAAATAAAAAAAATGATCGATGGTTTAATTCAAATAATAATGCTTGGAATTCATAAAGATTATCAGATGTTTTAAATAAATTTAAATTGAAATGGAAAAAACTTTAAAAAGTGACCTCTCATTTACATTTGAATGACTCCGACTTTCTAACAGAAAAGAGTTGAAAGAGTTACAACAGATTGTTGCAATTCTTCTGTACCAAAAATATTATTCTGTTTTCATTAAATTACATTGAAGTAACTTCAAAACATTCGATATCTATATCATTCGACAAATCGTTCATTCGTTCATTCACTCACCTTAAGACACTCGTCAAACTTGTGTTCCGCGATCGCTTCGTCCAGCAATGCACTTCTCTTTTCTCCCAAGTCTTTCTATTTCAAACATTCTCTTACAATTACGTCATTCATTCAATATAGTTCTATCGCATTCGAATGCTTTGTAAATGAGAAATTTTTAAATAATGTTGAGATATTAAGCTTTACCTCGGCATGGCAAAGAGCCCGCGGCGGGTTCGAACCCCGCTTCGTGATCGATTTTTTCTATTCTTAAAGAAATTTATTCATTCAATCATTCATTCACTCACTCACCTCGTTGAACTTATGTTCTGCAATAGCCCCATCAGGCAAAGCGCTTCTCCTTTTTCCTAACTCCTTCCACTTTTCAACAATCTCATACATTTAAACAGACCTTTTTGCTTCATTCATTCATTCATTCACTCACCTTAAGACTCTCGTCGAACTTATGTTCCGCGATCGCTTCGTCCAGCAATGCGCTTCTCTTCTCTCCCAACTCTTTTAGCTTGTCCCACGCTTCCTCGAGACCGCGTAGACTGTCCGCTATTTCAGACGCGTGTTCGGGTTGGCTGGAAGAGAGATTATTTATTTAATTTTTATATGGTGATATTGTGTATCGGAATGATGGATAGATGATGATGATGGTAAGAGAAATAAGATAGTTTTGAGGGTATTTTTGTTCGTTGAACGTAGTGAAAGAAGAAAAGAAATGGCACTTTCACTGGAGAGAAAATAGCTGGGTTGAAAGTAAGACAACTTAATACAAAGCTTATGATTAAGTTATTGTATTATAGCGACAAAAACGGATGGTAAAATTTATATACATACTAGATTTCCGCCCGCGGCTTCGCCCGCGTTTTCAAAGGAAAACCCGCATAGTTCCCGTTCCCGTGGGATTTCCGGGATAAAACCTATCCTATGTGTTAATCCAAGTTACCCTCTATATGTGTGCTAAATTTCATTGTAATCGGTTCAGTAGTTTTTACGTGAAAGAGTAACAAACATCCATACATCCATACATCCATACTTACAAACTTTCGCCTTTATAATAGTATTAAGATAAGATTTTTAGGTTAATTTCTTGCGAGCCTTGACATAATAATTCCCCTTTTGACACTCTTTCACTTTTTTATATTTGTTTCTGCGTCCACATTAGCTACCATTTCTCTCAATAACCACTATACTACTCTCTCTATCTCTCTTCTCCTTCCACTCTCTCTCTCTCT
>CAJQZM010039584.1:507-12178 GCA_907164665.1 Colias nastes
CTGGCTGTCTGTTACTGGTTGCTATCACAACACAACCATTGTCAAAGAGTTGTGTGAACAGCCTCTTCAAGACCATTGCATCACCTATATCTGTTACCTAGAAAATTATAAGTAATTTTAAAAGAAAAGTGATTTGCAGTAAGACCATATTAAAATTGTGCATAATTTTTTATATTAGTTTTAAACAATAAAAATCAAGAGCTTACCTGAAACTCATCAAAGCAAATAAGCCAAGATTCTTGAGTAATATCTGCAGCCACTGGGGGGATGGGATCAAATGGTTTGGATCCCTCCTCCTTGAATGAACTTGCTCCTTTTCCTGACTTGATTTTGAGCTCATGTATCCTTGAATGGATATTTAACATAAATGAGTTAAAATGAACCCTCAATTTTTCTTTAATCTAAAATTTTCACAAATTATATCAAAATTATATAAACCCATTCATAGCTAAATGTATTTAAAAAAAATCTTACCGGTACGGTTTCATAAAATAAATCCATCAACATGGTTTTGCCACCACCAACACTTCCATAAATATATAAGCCCTTTGGAGCAATGATCTTCTGTGGTTCCTTTCTCACAAAAAAAGAAAAGAATTTGCCTCTTTTCGGCTCGATAGCTGGGCGTTTGAAAGTAATAATATCATCATACACCTTTTGTAATTGTTGTACAACATTTTCTTGGTGGGAATCTGGAGACAGCGATCCCTCGGATATTTTGTCGGAATACAAAGCTAATGGTCCTTGACGCTCATGGCTTTGTGATGATAAAAACCTCAAACATTGTTGGTAGTGCCTCCAATTATATTTTATTACAATATTATTAATCATCAAGTTATGAAAAAACATTTTCTTTAGCAACAAATGACAAGGTTATCAAAATATGTAACATTATATAACATAAAATGTATTATACTGCGTGAGTCATGATATAAAACTAAAGTTGCTAACAAATTAAAGCAGCGTTTTAAAGAAATTATAAATTTGAAATAAACTATGAAAACAGAGTGCAAGTGGAATTTCAATTCCTTGCTATGGCAGACGTGAGACGTCTGTTCTAATGTCAGTTGTCATTTGTGATTTGTCATAAATCAATGTCAATCTTGTCAGACATGCTCTATGGCTTGTCAAAAAAAAATGATACTGGTAGTTTTCCAATTACAGCACTAGAGCGCATTATGCGGCATATAGTCCACTCATTTCGTAGGAAAAAAAGGCAAATAAAAGAAAGTGAATTTGCGCATCTAATTTTTTGATATGTTGTAGGGGATACCTAGAAAAGCTTAACTTGAGTTTTTCGACCAAGATTTCCTATGAGCTTTCGTCGCCATCTTGAAAAAAGGGGTAAAATTTGTTTTTCGGCAATAACTCGGCTATCCGATGAAATTCGGAAATCACCTTAGATCATTAAGTAATGGATAACACTCGCAGGCGTTTCCCCTTTTGCCGAGGTATAAGATTATTCGAATCGAAAAATCTTATGCTTTCATAAAAACTACTTGCGTAATCGATTACAAACACTGCGTATTCGTAAAACATCGAAAGGACGTCTGCGAGTGCTCCGCTAAAAATGCCGTTTTGCACTGTCAAGTCTTGCAGAAGCAATTCAAACATGTCGAATATTAAAAAAGATGGAATAACCTTTCATTTGTGTATATTTTTTTATTTTTTTAACGTACATTTCTAATTAAATGCAATTTCTAATAATCGTCGATGTATCGTTTAGCGATATGATCAAGACAAATAATCGAGTCATGTTTACTCGATCATTGATGCGGCCCCACGAGACTATCATGGAAAGAAAATATACAAATTTAATCTTTATGAACTAAGAGATAAAGTTGAATTTAAAACGCGATAATGAACCGCATTCCTTACGAGACTATCTTTTAAAGAAATACAAATTTAATCTTTATAATCTAAGTTATAAAGTTGAATTTAGAACGCGATATTGAACCGCACTCCCCACGAGACAACTTGGAATGAAATACAAATTTAATCTTTATGAACTTAGGGATAAAGTTGAATTTAAAAACTCGTCGCTTAAAAGGTCGTAAATTTTTACGACTTTCGTTACACAAATTATTTTTGTGAATGTGTGATTGTGTTTCATTGTGTTTCATCAGTGTGAGTTACCCTCCCCGCACCAAAATCAGCAGAAAGTTTAGTTAGAACATTTGCCAGCGTACTCCATCCATTACTTAATGATCTAAGGAAATCACTTATAAGACACTTTTTGTTCCTTTTTTTTATGCTCCACAATTAAGTCCTGACCATTTTTACCGTATCGTGCATCGTTATCGTAATCCGGTCAAATTAAGCATTTGAAATAACAATAATTCCGACAGAGCCAAATTTTGGTGAGGAGCTGGAGTGTACCATAACAAATAAAAATTGAAAAGTCCCCACTTATCCCATGTGTGCTTCAAAAGTTATTCGGGGTCAAAGGTCATAATTTGAGGTTTTTTGGATTTTTCTCGAAAACGGTAAATTTTATAAAAAAAGACCTCAGACCAAAGTTATAGATCTTATAATTCTCCACAAAAAAGTCTGTATGATTTCTTTCCCAAGAGTTACTATTTCTGAGATATCGCGATTTGAAGAGATACATTATACATTTTGGTGACGACGACGACGGTAGCGAACGTACCCATACTACGTGACCTAGTTTGTAAGATTTTTCGACCCCTACCTCCCCTCAGTAACCACTTGTTGTATATGCAAGGACCCCCCCCCCTCAAGTTTTTTAACGTAGTAGTGACAAGTATGATTTTCAATCATTTCGGATTTCAAGCGGATTACGATGCTATCAACTTAGAATTATGGAAATTTAACTGGGATGAAATTTTAAATTCTGGTTCAGTTGATGATGCTACCAGTAATTTTTATACTATTTTAAGCTCATTAATAGATAGATACGTGCCTTCAGTTCGTATTTCTTCGCGTCGGCGTTATCCTAAATGGTACACTCCGGCTTTAATAAATTAATATCATAAAAGAAAAATTTAAATTTCACTCTAAATGGAAAAAATGCAAGAATCCTATCGATTATTCAACCTTTTCACTAAAAGAATTAAAAGTAGAAGCACACTCAAATTATCTCTTACGATGTCAAAATTCTATTAAATCTTCTCCTAAGGAATTTTGGACTTATATCAATAACAAACGTATGAATTCTAGCTATCCATGTTGTATGTCTTATCGTGGACATATGTTAACTTCGGGAAAAGATATGTGTTCGGCATTTAGCGATTTCTTTCAATCTGTTTTTCGACCAGATGTTTCTTCTGATCTTGTGAATCCTATTGTTGAGTCAAATCTTGCCGACTGTATTTTTTCTATATTGATTACTGACAAGGAAATAAAAGCATTATTCAGAGAGCTTGATGGTCGGAAGGGTGCTGGGTCTGATGGAATACCTGCAATTTTTGTCAAAAAATGTCAGTCTAGTTTAGTTATACCCTTACGTTTACTCTTCCAGCGTTCTTTAAACGAAGGAGTCTTTCCTAAATGCTGGAAGGAAGCTTTAATCATACCCATACACAAAAAAGAATCTAAAAATGAAATAACGAATTATAGAGGTATATCTTTACTTAACATATTTGCGAAAATGTTAGGAAAAATTGTACATAAACACTTATATAGCTCAACAATTAATTGCATCCCTCCCAACCAACATGGTTTTGTTAAGTCGCGTAATGTCACAACGAATTTATTAGAATTAACACAATTTGTGAATTGTAGCATGAATGAAGGAGTGCAGGTGGACGTGATTTATACGGATTTTGAGAAAGCATTCGATAGAGTCAGTTATAATATATTAATTCGCAAGCTATACGCGGTCGGCATCAGAGGGAATCTCCTTAGGTGGTTGGAATCGTACATTCGAAATCGTAGTCAGTCTGTTATCTTGGGAGGCTATAGATCTGACTTTGTTGATGTCACTTCCGGAGTCCCCCAAGGCTCGCACCTCGGTCCCTTATTGTACAACATTTATTTATTTGATATTGATACTTGTTTTAAAAATTCAAAATGTCTGCTTTATGCAGATGACAAGAAAATTTTTAGAAAAATTTCAACTCCTCAGGACTGCCTCTTGCTTCAGGACGATCTTAATAGGCTTACCAATTATTATAAATTAAACAAAATATCAGTAAACACAAATAAATGCCAAAAAATAACTTTTTCTCGAAATAAGGCTACTAAAATTATATGTTTTGACTATAAAATTAGCAACGAAATTATTCCATCCGTTACGTCAAGGGACCTAGGTGTGATCCTCGACGACAAACTTAGTTACCGCATGCACATTGAATTAATATCTCAAAAAGCCTACAAAAATTTAGGATTTGTTTTGAGGCAAGCGGAACCCTTTGATGATTCGGCATGTTTGAAAGTTTTGTACTACGCGTATGTACACGTATGACGTAGTATTCTAGAGTTTGCCAGCGTTATTTGGCGTCCAAGTTATAAATGTCATATAACTAAATTGGAAAAGCTTCAAAAGGTATTTGTAAATAGAATGAAATATAAAAATAAACAACATGATTTAACCTATTCACAAGCTTGCTCTCACTATAAAATCAATACCTTGGAGGATCGTAGAGATGTAATCGACCTTATGTTGTTGTATGATATTGTCAATAATAACTTTGATTTTCCTGTTGATTTAGAATACTTACAATATCGTGTGCCATCACAACGTACTCGTCATACGCCTCTCTTTAATGTCCCAGCAACCTCTACTAATTAAGTACCTCAAACATTCACCCTTTCTGAGAATTCCGAATAATTATAATAATAAATTCTCCTTGGCAGATCCCTTTCAATTATCTCGCTCTAAGTTTAAAAAAGTAATACTACAGCTTATTGACCAAAATTTGTAAAGAAATTCACAAACAACACGCACACACACACACACACACATGACACACACACACACACTCACACACACACTTACACTCACACTTGTACTCACTCATATTTATTGTTACCTTTTTATTTTAACTATAATTATATGTAATAATATATAATATAGGGTTTGTAATTGTTAATATCGTATCTTTTATACTTTGCTCACTCACAGTATTATGATTGTTATTGGTGTACCTTTTAATTGGCGTATTGAATTGTTAATGTAATACCTAGTGTAAGTTTAGCTGTAAGGTACCTTTACATAAATAAATAAATAAATAAAATTTCACAGGCAGAAAGTGCAACAAAAAAAAATAATTTGAGTCAAATTTGCGTTTATTAATACACCGTCTATCACATAAGACTGCTTCATGCTTATAGTAATATGTCAGCGCCACTAGCTGTGAGTTTGAGAAGCACGCAAAATTGCGAGCCATATTCGACTATAGTCCGAAATTTCTAGTGACGAAATCGACTACGTAACAAAAATTTATCAGCCCCCCTTCCTCTCGTGACTGATCGTATTACTTTAAAGACCCCCTCCCCATCTAAACGGGTTACGAAGTATGGGTAGATTGGGTACGTTCCCTTACCACCAGTATTAGGTTTAAGAAATAGTTAATTATACTGAAATCAAGCATCAGCAAGCCTTTGAAACACCATCAGAACGATCTTTAGATAATTTTAACAGGGATTCTTTGAATTTTGGTGGGGTTACGTTATTTTCCAAGATGCTGAGCTTTCTTTAATTTTTCTTCATTTCACATCATTGCCACAAAATAAAGAGTATTTTTAAAACCAAAACCTTGAACCTAATACTTGTGTTAAACTTGACCGTCCAATCTACCTATACTAATATTATAAAGCTGAAGAGTTTGTTTGTTTGAACGCGCTAATCTCGGGAACTACTGGTCCGATTTGAAAAATTCTTTCGGTGTTAGATAGCCCATTTATCGAGGAAGGCTATTATATTATTATATATATTATCATCACGCTAAGACCAACAGGAGCGGAGCCACGTGGGTGACCCCGCGCGGCACAGCTAGTAAGATATGTATAACTAGCTTACCGCCCGCGGCTTCGCCCGCTTTGACTAAAACCTAATAAATTATATACTAAAACCTTCTTCTTGAATCATTCTATCTATTAAAAAAAAACCGCATCATAATCCGTTGCGTAGTTTGAAAGATTTAAGCACACAAAGGGACAGAGAAAGTGACTGTTTTATACTATGTAGTGATTGATGTGTCTCTTCAAATCGCGTTATCTCAGGAATGGTAACTCTTGGGAAAAAAATCATAGAGACCAATTTTGTAGAGAATTATAAGATCTAGAATTTTGATCGGAGGTCTTTTTTTATAAAATTTACAGTTTTCGAGAAAAACACGACGAAAAATGTGTCCTGATTTTTTTACTTTATCGATCAATATCTCGATAACGATGCATGATACGGAAAAAATGGTCAAGACTTAATTGTAGAGCATAAAAAAAGAAACAAAAAGTGTCTTATAAGTGATTTCCGAATTTCATCGGATAGCCGAGTTATTGCCGAAAAACAAATTTTACCCCTTTTTTTAAGATGGCGGCGAAAGCTCATAGGAAATCTTGGTCGAAAAACTCAAGTTAAGCTTTTCTAGGTATCCCCTACAACATATCAAAAAATTAGATGCGCAAATTCACTTTCTTTTTTAAATGTATATAATGAGTGGACTAATAATGCTTAACGTTGAATGTTTCAACTACAGCAACGCTTCGCACAATCGAGCACTCTTAAAAGTAGTTTTCGCGTGATGCGTGCAATCGATTTATCGTTAGTAATATTATTAATTGTTGGAAAAAAATTTAAAGCTTTCGTTTCATTGTAGTTTTTTCGAAATAATCAAAGTTAATTCAAATTGTGTTAAAATAAATATAAGTATGGATGAAGGTACAAACATTGAAAAAAATGTTAATGAAATAATCAAAATCCAAATTACTTAAAATAACCGTAAATAGTTTTCAACCAATTATTATATTGTATACTTTATTTACGTGTACATTAATGAGGTTATTGCTAACTCTATGAATATTTTTTTTTTTCAACACTGAACTTAGCGCAACCTGCTGGTGCATTCACGTTCCAATTAAGCATCAGCATAATTCGGCATTGTGCGCCACTGAGTCGCATTATGCTCTGTAATTGGAAAACTACCAACAACTACAGAACCATAAATTGCTCCAAGCATAAAGTATATACATATTACAATAGTATAGAGCGCGTGTATTGCACAAATTGCTTAGTGCGCATCGTAGGCAGATGAGCTATAGCACACCCCGGACACTCCATACAAAATGATCGTTTTGACAGTCACACTGTAGAGACTGCAAATGTGTGTGTTAACGCTTTATGGTTGGCACATTTGTGACTAGCGTAAAAAAAAATTCGCGTTTTTCTGATGAAATACATCCGTAAACAGCACAATATCTAACCATTTTCTACGAAAAACGATAATCACAAATCCAAAATAATAAAATTACTTTATGTCAATTTGATTAATGTTGTCAATCTTCGTTGCGTATCGTCCTTGCAGAAAAATATGGCCCATTTTATGTCTGATCGCGCGGGGGTGAGGTAAGTTTAATTTTGGCGGGAGGCGGAGAGTGTCCGTTCTGTAGCGTTTAGCTACTATTATGTATTCTGTGGCTATAGATACTATATAGATGTGTGTGTGACAAATAAGGATGGGTATCAATTGCGTGCCGAGCTATCGATAAGTTATGTAAATAAATATGTATCGTAAATTTTATGTTCAATATGTTATGTTTGAATAAAGTTTAAATAGGTACTTATGTAATTTTTAATTTGTTTGCCAAGTGAATAAAGTGTGTTTATTCCATTTCAATATTTCTTGTATTAATTATAAGTACTTTAAAAAAAATGTTTAATTAGAATATCTGAAAACGTGTGAGTTCTTAAATATAATAAAATAAAAGATCGGGTTTAGTTCTATTTTTTTAATAATAAATTTAAAAAATGTTAAATAAAAATAAGAAATAATTAATAATTTAAAATGAAATAATAAACAATATTAATAATTTTTTTATTCAATTTTATCAATTCTATACCTACCAAAATCTTCAAAAATCAATTTAGCGGTTAAAATATATCGTAACATTACATACTTTACATATTTTACACTATAATACATTCGCATTCATAATATGTATTAGAAAGTGTATCATACAAAACACACCACAAAATTATTTTTAATACATTTTTAAAAGAGTTTTAATTTTAAAGTTAAATAAATAATATGTTAAAATATAGATCTTCTTGTAAACTATCAAGTACAGCATTGGTCAAGTCACATCACTACGATCCTTACTACGATCACGTGGCGGCAGTGAGGTGCGCGAAGGGTGCGCGAGCGAACCTGCGCGTGTCCACCTCCCACTTCCCCTTCACCCCCGCGATGCTAGATTTATTTTCATAAAAATAAGTACAACAATCGATTTACCGATGAAATGTGATACTGGATCCAGTTGAAATTTTCAAATTTGTGTTTTTTCTAGTATCGTTCATGCAAGATAAAACTGCACATTTCACCATATTTATTCGTAAATATGAAAAAAATCCCTAGAGAAACGCACTTCGATAGCACTCAACCACGACTACGAGCGCTCGCGGCGGGAACGTCGCGCGTCGTGTTGTTCCCACCTGTGCCTACTGTTCGCACTTCGTTGTTCGCACTCTATAGGTAGTACATATATATACTCTAAGCACAGAACAGTAAAAACCGTACTAGAATATGACTAGAATAGCTGCGCTTTTATATAAAACTAGCGGTCCGCCCCGGCTTCGCCCGTGGTACATATTTACGTTTTCTCTACACAAGAACCATCCTCATACTTGTAATTAATAATAAAAAAAGAATTATCGAAATCGGTCCACCCGTTCACGCGTGATGCCGTGACCAAGGAAAACGGGTTTCATTTATAGGTATATATTGGTCTAGAAGATTTTCATATTTTGTATTAGTTCTAATCTATATGTTATAGCACAGAATAATAACTAGTAGCTAGTTATAGTCAAATCCCGAAACACAATTAATTCTTCGCGCAAGGACTGGTTTATCTTATGTTTGGCAAAAGCCATCGGGCAATCCTCGAAATAGATTTGAATTTCGCCCTTTGACTGAAGTATTTTTACTCAAGCCTAGGAGCTTCTAACTTTTCAGTCAAACATCGAACGTAAATTATTCTGTTTCGGTTTTGGCCTGGTCAATTCGATCTATTTTTTTTTTAACAATAAACATTAAAATCAATGCCTCACCCTGTCAGAAAAATTAATAATTTTTCATTTTAATAAATTATTTAAACAAACATTAAGATTTAAAAATATTATTTTTTTCATACCTAATCTTACAAACTAACCTCGGTACTTATATTCCAAAGCATCTCAAGTACAACGTGAAAACACAGTGAAAATCACGTAAACTGACCAATCAGGTGTCAGAATCGGTTCTTAAGACTTGAAAGCTGCTAAAATGATGAAATGCTTTCAAATATACGGAAATAAGACATTTCATTCCTAATTCAAGTTTTAATGGTCAATCCCCGATTTAATAAAATGGTGTTTTGACGTTTGACTGCCAAATTAGTCTCTCCCAGGTTTGACGAAAATTGTTTAGTAAAAGGCCGAAATATCACCTCAAACCCTGAAGCTCGGGCACTTGTAGGTTGGACTGGTCAATCCTCAGGTCCGGCATAATGACTTTGCCAAAGTCCAAATAAATGTAATATGTATTTCGGCCTTTTACTAAACAATTTTCGTCAAACCTGGGAGAGACTAATTTGGTCAGGCAATCGTCAAAACACAATTTTATTAAATCGGGGATTGACCAGTTAAACATGAATTAGGAATAAACAGCAAAAATGTCATTTAAGCAGCTGTTCTGACACCTGATTGGTCAGTTTACGTGATTTTTACATTGTATTTGAGATTTTGTGGATTATACGGAAGGTAGTTTGTAAGATTAGGTATGAAAAAATAATACTTTTTAATGTTTTTTGTTTAAATAATTTCATTTTATAATTTAAAATGAAAAATTTATAATTGTTCTGACATGGTGAGACTTTGATTTTAATGTTGATTGTTTCAATAAAAAATTGTATCGACGTTTGGCCGAGTTTTGCAGTCGCTTCTAGAAATGACTAAGCCAAAACCGAAACAGAATAACTTACGTTCGACGTTTGACTGAAAAGTTGGGAGCTCCTAGGTTTGAGTCAAAATACTTCAGTCAAAGGGCGACATTCAAATGTATTTCGAAGATTGCCCGATGGCTTTTGCCAAACCTAAGATAAACCAGTCCTTCCGCGAAGAGGTTGTGTTTCGGGATTTGACTATAACCTTACCATGTCTGTACATTGATTATATAAAAAAATAATAATGGGAGGGGGTTTAGAAACAGTAATATAGCACGAATCTAAAGAAAAATTCTGTCTGTTTGTTTGTACACGCTAATCTCCGGAACTACTGGACGGATTTCAATGAAATTTTATTTGTTGTGTAGGTATTAAGTCTGGGCAACTTATAGGCTATAATTTATTTTGAAACCTGGATCACCTGATACAGTACCGCAACAGACCACCTAAACTATGAGAGTTATAACGAGCCCAGCTACACTATAACATATTATACAGGAAATTATTTTGTATACAATAAATATGCCTCGGGCTTATGTTATTTGAATGAATAAATAATTGAGGATCATCGAAATCAAAAGAATAAACCGAAAAATGCCAGGAGAGACTTGCTTCTGTTCGAGAACATCAGGCTGCAACTTGCTCCGTGGAAACGTCTAAGCACGCCTGCGTTCTCAACGTATAACATTATGTACAGTTCGGAATGGCCTCAGTGCACTATTAGTGATTTAAAATATTTATATATATTTTTAACAAAAAACTAACTAACCACCTACAAACTGGACAAAATTTTAATGAAATCAACCGGAATGTTAGCTTTCAATTTAAAAAATAAATCATCAAAAGCGGTTTTATAACTTAAATTAAGTAGGTATGCTTTCCGTTCATACTCATCATTAATACGATGAGTTCATAATTTTTTTGCATAGAATTAAGACCTAACTATCTAGACTCATAACTAAAATAAACTAATTTACCTACACTAAAAGAGCTGTTCATAAATGTTAAGGATGTAGGTATGTACTTTAATGAATTGTTTATCCCCATCCCACATTAAACATCACAATTAAAATTACATTTATACCAAGACCGCTGATTTACAAGTTACAACCCATATTTTCTTTCCTTTTTACCAACCTCATTATAATATCTTTAGTCCTTTTAAAAGATATTCATCGGTTGAAATAAGGGTTGAAACGTATGAAATATAATCGCATCGCATATTTTCATATATGAAATATATATGAAAACTAGCGACCCGCCCCGGCTTCGCACGGGTGCAATGCTGATACTAAATACACTACAGAAAAACTTTGAACGTTGTATATAAAAACATAGCGGCCCGCTCCGGCTTCGCACGGGTATAAAATATATAGCCGGGCGGCCGGCCGGTACCGCCGCAAACGGTACGTCCCGCAATTTTTAAATCTGTAATATCTTCGAAAATATTCACTTAAATCATACGGTGTAAAGGGCCATATAGATCTATATTAAATGAACAATGTATTCAAGGTATTTAATTGGTAAAGGATTAATGCTGTATTGGTTAAAATCGCTTCGAAAATTAGCCATT